>DVQM01001197.1:0-12817 GCA_018231645.1 Heliconius ricini | reverse complement strand
GTAATATTTTTTATTACCTCATATCTCCAGAACCGCTGAACGGATTTACTTAATTTAGGTACATTTACTCTACGTAATTTAAAGAGGTCCCGACTGTTAATCCTAATAAAGTATTGGGCTTGTTGATTTTTTTTTTAGTTTTTTGCAGTCGGGGTTTTTGTTTTTACAAATATTTTTTATTACAATATCTATCGTGATAATCATTGTAACAAAAATAAAACCGAAATACCTCTTTAAAGCTGTATCTCTAGGTTATTATATCTAAAATATGTCCTTGTATTATTATACTTAACAACATTGCTCTATAAAGGAAATAGCTAAATATGTTAGTTGTATCTTAAAATAAAGGCCAAATTCATCAGTACCATGGAGAAAGTCTGAAGTTTACGACCATCAGAAGTCTTGTGTTTTATGTTTCAACGGAGCCCCGCTCATGTGTGGTACAAGTTAGGAGTTAAACGAGAATAGACAAAAATAGTTAAGTGGTAGACAGGTTTATAAAAGAGGCAGGAAAGGATCACAGTTGATCTTCGAAAACATAGTATCAATGTTACTGTTACTGTTATCATATGACGTAAAAAAGTATGAAGACCTTCAGGACATTATGAAGGGTTAATGACAATGGACAAGGCGAAAGATGTATGCAGATACCACAAGGTCTCTCTAATTACCACGCCAGGAACAAATCCTAAAACTAATAAAAAAGTGATATCAATCGTAGCGCAGTGACATAAGCGTGCGAATGTAAGCGTAATAGCTTGTGAGTTCGATTCCCATCGCGAAAATGAAACATTTAATATTTTCATTTCCTCGCTCTGGTAAGGAAACAAAAGCATGCCATTGAATTCCGCTATTCAACACGCAAAGCCCTCAGAGAATTAGACAGAAAGTGGAATTTTAATAAGAAAAGAATGTCTTAACACTAGGTTCCCAGGTTCTCTCTTCCTAACCTGCTATGCTTGAGATACAGTGTGAAGCTAAAAAAAATAAGATAATGTTTACAAAATTTATTACTATAAATAATAAGGAAGAGAACATTTTACATCCAATAGTTATTCATTTATTGTTATCATGGTGTTCGACCTAACATAAAATAAGTGTGCATTTATGATATAAGAAGCTATAGAGGCGTAATACCGATACCGGATACCCTCCGACTATAAATGCAATAAGTATAGGTCCTTCACTCGGACGAATCAAGCAAGATATAATGTAATCCAGAATTAAATTATTTTAAGCTAAGTCTTCTCACTGGTCAAAAAGTGCGGAACAGTGTGTCTAAACATAAGATTCCCTAATTTTATCCAAGTAAATGCTTAAAAAAGTGAAATTATACAAAAAAAATATTAAAAAAAGTTATGTATAGGAAAATTAAAAAATCGCTTCATCTCGTAATAAACACCACACATCTGGTCAAAGGAATCTTTACCAATCTGACAAATAAAAAGGGGTTTTATGTGTAAAGTTCTAGTGCTCTCTGCTTTGTCCACTCATAAGATGCGTAATATCTCGGTACTTATGGACAGACATTGTTTATTTTATTTATGACCTTGAGTACTTTAGTTTTTATCTATATTTACTTTTAAATTAATAGCCGATGTGGTATAAAGTATTTCCATATAAAGAGGCAATCTATCAGTATTAGATTAAAAGCTATAAAATATTAGTAGGCATTATTTTATATTCTCATTTTTTTAACTGTGCAATGTATCTCACATAAACAAACTAGTGTCGAAACACTCCGTACCCTACTTTCACCTAATTTTCAAGACATTGCGTTTGTCTTGTAACCAGAACTTTTTAAATTTCTTTATCTTGTAAATTGTTATAATTTTTTTTTTGTAGTGAATTAGTAAAATCTATTAAACAAGGGACTTCGGTACCTATCTTTATGGGACGTAGCAACAGATTTTCAAGCAATAACACATTTTATTGTTTATTATAACAACCCAATCTAAGCGTTAAACTGATTTTAACGACGCCGTATTACAAAGCTTTAACAACAATAAAATAAGCTTAGAATAATTTTCATTTCGTCAAATTCGTTGTTTACGACACCAATATATTATTTTCAATGTAATTGTTTTTGTAGTTTACTATTTTATATACTATTATATATATACTATATATTGTAGCTGGGGCAGGTGTAATCTAGTGTAATCTAGTGTAGCAGGAGTAGTCTAATGTTAGACGCTTCGTTTCTTACGCACTGCCAACTTTTTAAGATATTGCTTGTTAAATTCAACGCCGTGCTTTGTCTTATTACTCAGTTAAAAAACTGAAAATTCACTCCCAATTCGGAAATCCAAATCGTTTACAGTAAGACAGCGATCTCTGATATGTATAATACATTGTATTTATTTTTATTTTCTTTTTCCTTTCATTAATCCCGGCTTTCGCTAGGGTCTGACTTTCTGCTCAACCAACTCCATTCTGCACGATCTTTAGCGTCCTCGGTGGTTATACCATTGGCTCTCATATCCTGTATCACAACGCGCTTCCTTGGGCATCCGAGAGGTCTCATTCCAGGGCTACTTCTTAGGCCGGCGTGTAATGTGGCCAAACCATCTCAGGACACTTATTTGAGTTTATCCACTACTTCATGAACTCCAAGAATATTTCGAATGAATGTGTTATATATGCGGTCAGACAGCATCACGCCGTACTCCACCCCAGCATCTTCATTTCCGTGACATGAAGCTCATCAGTATGCCGAGATAGTACTGGCATTCACTGCCGTATCAAAGAATCGGTCGAATGAGGCTCTTGTATAACAGATCCTTGAGTTTAGGCGGTACTCTATGGTCCAGATCACACTAGTGACCTCCCGTCATTTGGCCTAGGAAGCGCTTATTGACATCGTGATCGATATCTCCACACTCGTACATAACATATGCTCAAATTGCTCATTTAAATATATGATAAGTGTTACAAGTCCAAACAGTATCATCATCACAATCATCATAATTGTCAAGTCCTTTCAGTACTTTGTTTATTCATTTTCATTAGTTCATTATTACTTTTTCATTATTTAGAATAGCATTTTTAATTTCTTTATTAGCTTTACAGTGAATATCGCACATAGCAAAGTAGGCAGATAAGGGGGAACCTGGGAAATTCTGTCAAATTCTGGAGGCATTGAGTGTTAAGTGGCGGAACTCAACGCAGCGCTTTGACTCGACGTCAATCAATTCAATCCTTTGTCTATGGTTTTGTTTATAGGTAAAAAGTGAAATACATTTGTGTAAATATTGTACTAAAGTATGTACAACTGTACATATAGGGTACATGTTGTTTTCTCGGCTCCAGAAGTTTATCTTGTAAACTTTTGTTTTCTTCATATCCACTTAAGTGCTTGGTAGAAGTATAAAAGAAGGCAGATTAACGTGTAGGTAAGTTTGTGTAAGTTGCTTTATTATTTCATATATAGGCTTATTTTGTTCATTACAACTTGTTATTCTGAGATATTTCTATACAAGTTTGGGATATATTTGTTTGGATTGACTTGGATATTTATTTTTATCTTTAATATTTTTTATTTATTATTTCGTGATTAGAAAAGTAGGCAGAAGGAACCTAAAGTGTTACGATAGTTCGTTTCCCATTTTCAGTCTATTTTTGAGACAGTATAGAAAACAATTCATTCCTCTGAGTAGGGTATTGACCCAGCCGTGTATACATATACAATAAAACAGTGTGCCGTTGTGCCACGACGTCTTCGAAAGAAGTATATAAAAAATAAAATTGAATCAATGAATCAATCATTAAAGTGTTACGATAGTTCGTTTCCCATTTTCAGTCTATTTTTGAGACAGTATAGAAAACAATTCATTCCTCTGAGTAGGGTATTGACCCAGCCGTGTATACATATACAATAAAACAGTGTGCCGTTGTGCCACGACGTCTTCGAAAGAAGTATATAAAAAATAAAATTAAAACGTAAAAATAAAACGATTTCAAGCCATGCTCGACAAAGTAATTTAAATACGTTATGATTAGAAGTGGAATGGAAGGACTTTTCTCTTATTGAGAGTGCTTTTAATTTTTTTTAATTTGACCCTACGAGTAGGACCTGCTTTAATAACGCTTTTACAAATGGACCTTCCAATTAGAGGAAACGATTAAAAAAATGTTTTTTTCCTCTAATGATATTTGATAAAATATCTAACTGATTATATCTTAATATGAGCTCGAAACTGATTTAAAAATTTTATCCTTAAAAAAAACAATTTGAACGTAGAGGGATTTGAAGTAGCGCCTCTTTTAAACGGTCCAAGCGCTCTGACCACTAACCCATACGTTCTTATTAATCTATGTCAAGTCAGTTTCAAATTCTACTACGTTGATATAAAATGAAAAATTATATATTTACAATGTCTTTACATAACATATAACTTTTCATTTTATATTTTAAAGTCTACGAAGATAAGGTTGCGGGCACCGTCTATTAATAAGAATAGATTGTCTCTTTCAATCATTGTTAGATTATGAGGCCTTCGTTGCCAAGTGGAGATCGGAATCGGATCGGAAGTGTCTTAACGGAAACGAAGTGTCTTAACACTTAACAACTTTACACTAGGTCATAGGTTCCCTCTGCCTACCCAGTTATATGTATGTGGGATACAGCATTAATTATTTTTTTTTATTTTTAATTGAATTTATTTTCAGTACATGATCTGTGTAACGAAAGTAAATTCAAACAACATTTTGAGTACAAAGTTTGTAATGCAGTCTCGCAATATTTCGAATGCAGCCGGTAAGTGGAGAATGGAGTATCATGTCACTAGATTTTTTCTGCCTAGGCTGTTATGCAGAATAAAGCGTTAATCTGAAATATATTTTTTTCACACGGAAGAATGATTTATTTCCTTTTCCACCAGCGTGACGTTGAGATCCACGACTCAACACACTTTACGCAATGTCTCAAATTTAGCGGAAAGTGAGAAACAAAGAGTCTTAATACTAAGTTTCCTCTGTTTACAATGCTATATGCAAGATATAGCGTGAAGCTAATTTAATTTTAAATTTATTAATAGATATTACCTAGGTCAAAGACTACTCGAACCTAAAAATCTATTTTAGGCACAGATCTATTAGGGTTAATGCCGTACTTCTACAGTTTTGAAAACGTAAACAGAATACGAAAGGCGCGTTAAAAATTCACAACGTCTCTACTCCGCTCTTTGGAAAAAATCTCTAAAATATGGAACGCCTAAATATTGGGATTCAGAAAACGTTTAGGTGTGAATGTGAAATAATAACCGTTGGTTTTATTGGCTTTTCTGGATATATTCAGCTTATGACACGTTTGATGGTATAGTAGACTCAAACGCAACAAAATCTGTAATAGTATAAAGCTAAAGAGTTTGTTTGGTTGAACACGCTAATGTGAGGAAAAAACATTTCATGTAGGATATTTCACATATCGAGGAAGGGGTCACATTCTATTAATAAAAAAAAATATTGCTTAGAAACCTATAAATATTTGAACGTAGCTGCATTTGAATACGCACCTCTTGTGACCTCTTGGACGGTTTCCAAGAGTAAACACGCTATTTTTAAATGTTTATACGCTTTCTAAAAAGTATATATCACATTATTATTTATATACATTGTTGATTGTTTCGCGCCTTAAAAAAAAATTTACCTGTGCAGACTAAATTACAATTGTTCAATACTTTGCTGCCTCCTATTATTGATTACGGTGATGCTTACTGCTTGGATATAAATAAATGAAATCAAAATCGGCTTCACGCTGTATCCCGCGCACAACAGAGAAGGCAGAGGGAACCTAGTGTTAAGACACTCCGTTCCCCACTTTCTTCCGAATTCTGGAAGCATGGCGTGTTGAGTGGTAGAACGACACTCAACGCAGCACTTAGCCTCGACACAAGAGCGAAGAAATAGAAGTATATATTTAAGTTAATATTTCATCTCCTCGAGTGGAATCGAACCCACAACCAGTTCTTGCCATTGCGCCACTATTGATATATGAATAAAGATCTGTTAAACAAGCTTGAGCGGATACTCAACACTTCGTTGTTTTTTGTATACGCTTTATTTATGACCGTTTATCATCTATGTAAGTAGTAGGCAGCTTGGCTGGCTTTCCGTACTTGATCGCAGGAAGTCTGGAGTCCTTTGCTCACTTCACTCCATCCTTTTCTATACTCAATCTCCCATTTATCTATCTTCTGATTTTTTCTTCTTTTACTCTTTTCATGGTAGATCTTTACGACTGTATCTGATATCTCTTTTGCAGTGGCTGATGTCAGGCTATGGAACAAATTAACAGAGCCCATACGAAGAGCTTACTCTCGTTAGATAAGGAAATAGCAAAAATATATAATATTCATCAATTTATATGTAATTATTTATATATATATATTGGTATGCTATATATGGTTTATATTTTTATGTAGTTTACTTAGAACATGGCGTGTTGAGTGGTAGAACGACACTCAACGCAGCACTTAGCCTCGACACAAGAGCGAAGAAATAGAAGTATATATTTAAGTTAATATTTCATCTCCTCGAGTGGAATCGAACCCACAACCAGTTCTTGCCATTGCGCCACTATTGATATATGAATAAAGATCTGTTAAACAAGCTTGAGCGGATACTCAACACTTCGTTGTTTTTTGTATACGCTTTATTTATGACCGTTTATCATCTATGTAAGTAGTAGGCAGCTTGGCTGGCTTTCCGTACTTGATCGCAGGAAGTCTGGAGTCCTTTGCTCACTTCACTCCATCCTTTTCTATACTCAATCTCCCATTTATCTATCTTCTGATTTTTTCTTCTTTTACTCTTTTCATGGTAGATCTTTACGACTGTATCTGATATCTCTTTTGCAGTGGCTGATGTCAGGCTATGGAACAAATTAACAGAGCCCATACGAAGAGCTTACTCTCGTTAGATAAGGAAATAGCAAAAATATATAATATTCATCAATTTATATGTAATTATTTATATATATATATTGGTATGCTATATATGGTTTATATTTTTATGTAGTTTACTTAGAATATCGGTAATATATTATTATAATTACATATTGTATTATATATATAATTGTGTATTTATAGGATGTAAATGTATGTATATTTTACTTCTGCACACCTACGCAAATGACAATGTTGGCTGGGAAAGAATACTCTTTAGCGTTAAACCCGCCTTGTGTACATTTTTTGTTAGAGTACAATAATGTATATATAATTAAATGAATGTCATATCAATTGTTGTAGATAACTAATGCTTACGTCCATTTAGCCACGAATGTAAAACCGCAAGTAGCTAGTAAGTATATTTTTTTCTGATATCTCATAATTTTTCTCCCTCATAAATTTCTAAGACAGAAAAAATTCTAATAATAAAACAGAGTTATTGTGACTTGAAATGCTCTTAAGAATTGTTTTCATCATGAACATACGATATCTATTAGTAATATAAGTAAATATTTTTTATCAATGAGGCCGTCATAGTATAGGGGCACAGGATCTGAGTAATCGTGATGGTTATGGGTTCGATTATCACTCTGGGAAATGAATTATTTTCATTTTCGTAATAAAAGAAAGTGTGGCATTGGAATAGGCAAAAGAACCTGGGAACCTAGTGTTATGACACTGCGTTCCCATTACGACACATTCCAAATTCTGGAGGCATTGAAATTTCCTACTTAGCATGTGTTTACAATCACAGTCACAGTTTACAATGTTACATTAGGTTGCAATACTCAATACACACAAAAAGAGGAAAATTTAGTACCTACAATTTTTTTTTGCTTCACGCTTAGTTGGGCTTCTTACAGGATAGGCAGGGGAAAAGCGCGTCTATCTTCACCTTAAAGGCCGGCAATGCACCTCGCTCTTCTAGTGTTGCACGGATTACCATCTTACCATCAGGTGACCCGAACGCTTATTTGCCTTGTCCTTTTCCATAAAGAAAATAATTAAATACTCTGTTCTTTACTTTTTGTTCGAATCTGGAACATTGTGCGTTATATAATATTGTTAGAAATCGGAAGCGGTTATAGTTTTATAAAAAAACACGATAAAAACACACATCGTCCATATGTTTCTTAACTATTTGGAAAGGGACACTACGTAATTGCAATAAGTGACATGTATCACCTAATAACAATACTTCACATTAGTTTCCTTACAATAGAGGCCGTTGCCGACAAGCAAAAGCCCCCGATTGACACAATTCTTATTTTTTTCCCGATTGACTTTTTCATCTAAATTTACCCTCTTTTACACGAGTACGCTAACAATATATATTTTGTGTCGCAGAGTACGTCAAGTTGTATTTCGATGTAGTCAAAGGATGGCAACACTGTCAGTAGTCAATGTCAATTGTCAGCTTTTAATGAAGCGGAGTGAATGACTCGTCGTTCTTATAACAGTGGAAACGAGCGATGCGGGTGTCTTCACTTCTACTTCGAGTGGTATGCTGAACGGTTGTACTAAGACGTAATCTGAATCTGACTTCAATTATACATATTATTGAAATGTTAAGCAATACGCGTAACAATAAAATAAACTCCGATCAGATTATATGAAAACGTACTCCAGATTCTAAAGCGAGCTAGCGCTGTACAGTCATTAATATTTCAAAGTCACTCGATTGTCATGGTTCTAAGCGACAAGCATGAATTTGTCTATCTTTGTCTATGTATTGTAGAATGAATGGAGTCTTCAATTCTAGATAGATGGTCGATATTTCACGGGATGTAGAGCCCAAATATTTATCTAACGAAAGCTTTCAAATAAATAACGTGTTGGTTCATGGTTAAGTGTGAATTTAAATACAAGTCTAAATTAATTATTCTAATACTTTTTTAGGTTCACGGTATATTTCGTACATAACAGGGTAAGGCAGAAAGAACCTGTGTACCTAGTGTTAAAACACTCTGTTCCCATGAATACATTTTTGTTCTCAACTTTCCGCCAAATTCTGGAGGCATTGCGTTTTGAGACGCGGAAATCAACGGCGCGCTTGCCTAGACACATGCTACGAAGTGGCCCCCTTGTGCCCCTGCGTCACGATGGCTTAGGTTAATATTATACGTATATTTTTTTTATTTAACAGCAGCAGAGAGTACCAAGAAATGTTAACTGTTCGTTCTCAGCTCTTCTCTCTACGAATGTAATAGATTTTTATAGAATTATAATTATATTTAATTGTTATTAAAAATTAAGAAATATATATAAAATTTACTATATAAATAATTACGGAGTGTAATTAAAATTCAAATTAAAATTAAATATTATAATGAAACTACTTTAACTAATTACTATAAAATGATTACTATTTTTGTTATTTATTTAATGATAAGAAATATGTTATTATTACCATAAATAATATTTAACTTTAACATGTTGGCAATTGAAATTTATTTGGTTGTCTACGTTTTGCCACTATAAATAGAGGTGCTTACGTAAAGTAGCTCTTCCCAGCCCGGTGACGCTGACAAGACCATCCCAGGTCAACAGCATTAAGTCCAGCAGAAAAAAAGTAGCTCCATTCTGTTACCGTCAGTCTGACATTACAAAGCTAAGCATTAAATTGATACTTTTTAACTACTAGATATTATATGTTTCTATTAGCTGGTTAAAAAAATAAATTGTTTATTAATAAAAATTATATTATCAATACTCATATAATATATATTTTTTTATAAATTTCTTATGTACTTAAATAACTAATGTTGGTATCATAAACTTCTTTTCTTATAATTTTGTGTTGTATTACCCTCTATACAGATAAATAAAATCTCTATATATAATAGAAAAGTCAATTCTGTAGGTTCATGAAAGGTATAAAAGAAATAAGAATTACGTCGGTTAATATATCGATTCTAGAAGCTAAATAACCACTCAGCAGAATTCTTGTAAATGTATAAATTTCATAACTTCTTCTACTTCTAGAATCTTAAATTGCTATTTGAATGACTTACATCTAAATTTCTAAGCATTATATTAACGTAGCTCTAGCTCTATGTTAAATCAATTTCTTCAATTATATTATAATTATAATTGTGAATATGTAATTCACAATTCAACCTGACAAAAGATTGTTAAAATAGCAAAAAATGCATTAATATATAAAAATAACAGCAGATAGAGTAAGGTTTAAAACACTAGTTCACAGAATTGTGTCACGAAACACAGAATGAAACAAAAAAAGTTATAAATGTATAGTAAAAGTAACGGCTCCAATTTATTCCCTTGAAATCAATCACGCTGACGCACTGTTTGTCTAATTTGCATGGCGACGTCAACGCGCTTGCAATATTTGTATAAAATTTAGACAAGTAAAGGAAACTTACAAACTAGGCCGTTATAATTTTTACTTTGTGAGGAATGTAGGAAAATGTTGATTTGCGTCGGAGGCAGGGGCACAAGATTATGACTGTAACGTAACAGCTGTGGGTTCATTTCCCACTTAGGAGATTAAATAATAATATAATAATAGTTTCATTCATTCACTCTGGTACTATATTTCCACATAAATATTACAAGTGGAATGAAAGAAAGAAGTATTGTTCTGTTCTGTTCTTTTACTATGGCGTTCTGAGTAAAAAAAAGTATCTCCACTTGACATTCATTTGGAAGATCGTTAATATTGACAAATCTATCAATATCTTTTATACTTGATAAGCAGGTGTCCTAGACAAAATTGATGATCTGATCAAAATCACCAGTCAGGATCTGAGGCTTAACAAACATTAAATATAGATTATAGGCGAAACTTGTCTTTGTAAATTATGTTTCCGTCATTGATAGAATATATTCATTCAACTGCGCCTACTAAAACTATTCTTTTGCTTTTATTACACAATTTTATTTTCAGAAAGCTCTTATAAACGCCTGTTTGTAATCTACCCTTAGATGTAGGCGACACAGCAATTAATCTAACCGCGTTGAAGCTAACACAACGTAGGTATCATTTCTGACATATTTTGATGGAGTCTTATATGCAATAGCTAAACTTCGTTAGGCTATAAATATAAGTATAATATGTTCCCGTTTGTAAATTAGTTTTAGCTAGAGCAAACCGAAACCAGGACCAAAATTGAAGATTGTGATTGGCAATTGCAAATCCGATTACCACTCGGTGGAATGAATGATTATTATAATTTCTTTACTTCGAAATTTGTCGAAAATTGGAGAGCGGAGTGTCTTAGTACTGAATTCCCTCCACCTAGTCTTACGGTCACGCTGTATCCATATGCGGGAGACAGTATAAATGCTTCACTATGTCTTACTAGGTTTTTTTTCAACCAAACACTACGCCACAATGATGGACGATATAATAAATATACTTTATTAGCTTCACCCATAGGTGATGTAAAATAAGGGTATTTTAATTTTAAATTTTAAATAAGGGCCTTTTTAAATCGACTATCTAACGAAAAAATAATTTGCCAATTGGACCTGAGTTCCTGAGGTTAGAGCGTCTAACCAAACAAACTCTTCCATTTTATAATATAAGTATTGATTAAATATTTGTATGCATAATAAGCATATCACATCTACCTACTAGCTTCAAAAGTTAAAATGAAGCATTAAATATGTTTTGAACAATGCAAGAGGGGTCGAAACGTTGAGATTAAAATCTTGCTAGGTTAGTAATTATGCCGATCTCCGCTTTTTTGTAATATTAAAAATAAGTTTTTAAATCTAATATTAGCTAGGGGCACAAGCGTGCGTGAAAAAATTGTCGGTTTACACGGGGAACGGGAACGAAATATTGTTCGATAATTTCATTTCTTCATTGTTAACGAGACAAAGCGTGGCGTTGAATTCCGCCACTCAATATGCAATGCCTCAACAATTCGGCAGCAAGTGGAGATGAGAAGATTCTTAAATTAGAACATAGTATCTTAACACTAGGTTCCCAGGTTTACTTTGCTTATCCTGTAATGTGCAGGATACTTAGTGAAGCTAAAATAAAAAAACATATTGGAACTTAACATTTTTAAAGTGTTATTCTACACTGAGGATAGACAATATTTTAGAAACCGTATAAAAAATTAGACGAAGTAGAGTTGGACGATTTCTAAAAGGCTCGAGGCCGAATCCCGCTCCATTCAAATTTTATTATGCGTTTTCTAAAATATTTTTCTTTTCTCGATCTGGAATAAGAGTTTAAAAATTTATTTTTTTAAGTTTCTAATTAAAAAATGCTTATTTTAACTCCAACGCAAAAGGAGGAGTGTTATGAGCATGTCGTGTGTGTCTGTCTATGTCACTGTAGTTCCTGAATTAATGAAGCAATTTGAGTGAGATTTTTTTAATCAAAAGCCTTATTTATCGTGGTAGTCCTCATGTTTGATAAAAATCGGATTAGTAGTTATATGTATCTGCTGAATACGATTATTATTTACTATTGTTCTACTACACCATTGTACTATTACACATATAAATAGTTCTCTAAATGGAATTTCAATCTACAAACCAATATCTATATATTTTTTTCCATTTACAAAATAGTACGTGGTTTAGCGCCATAAATACACAATTCATTCTTCAATTCACACAGAAGGCCAAAAAGTAAAAACCAGAAAAACAAAACAGAAAAACTAGAAAAAAAAAGCTTTCTTATATTAAAGCATCTTTTAAACTTCTAAATCGCTAAAAGAATATCTCGAAAACGGCGGTCAAAACAATTTCAGTGTTCGCCGGAAGGCCCGAGAGGCCTTCATGAAAAGTTTGAAATGAGCCCCCAATTTATAAAACGTAAAACTCTAAATAAACAAGAAGTTTTGGACAATAAACATAAAAGGGACAGTGGAAAGAGACATTACTGG
>DVQM01001196.1:0-12827 GCA_018231645.1 Heliconius ricini | reverse complement strand
ATTATGAAAAACCGTAGGTGTTTGAGGATCCTTGACACCGATAATGTCAATGTACGTTTACTTTATCTCGATATTATAAACGACGATATGATAAATTAATATTTTTGTGTATTTTATATAAGTGGTGTACAAATAAAGAAATAAATAAATAAAAAAATATATGTATGGTAAATTAAAATATATTGTTAGAAATCGGAAGCGGTTATAGTTTAATAAAAAACACGATAAAACACACATCGTCCACATGTTTCCACATGTTTATTTGGAAAGGCATACCTTTCCTAATAATTTGGAAACATGTGGACGATGTGTGGTTTTATCGTGTTTTTTCTTAATATCTTATCTTACGTAGTATTCTACGTAATTGCGCACACTAATAACAATGGGAAAATAAAGTCACAACCATTCATGTATACTACCACTGCGCCGTTAGGCTCACTAATGTTTAATTGTTATTTATTATTTTTTGCGATATAATTGACCATCTATTTTTTTAAAGTAAATGTAGAAATACGATTCTTTTCAGAAAATAAAGGGACTGTAGATCTAAGTATATGATATGAATTTAAACCCGACAAGCTTATCTCCAAGTTTATATAACCAAAAGATATCTTATAAGGGTTCCTTTTATCCTGAAAAGGTACAGGACCTTAATAAAACAATACATCAGTAAGAATAATAATATTTAATTACATACAACACAAGTATACTAACTATAGTGTAAATAACGGTATCTCCTAATATATATACGCTATAACAATTTTGGACCGTAAACATTTGAGCCAATCATGATTTAGAAAACTGGAAACTCTTAAAACAAACAAACTTCAATCACGATTATTTATACATTAATACAAAATGTCACAGTAGTTGTAAAATATCACTCGATTCTATGAAATCAAATGAATATAAATATATTGATTAGATTATTATAGAAAATGTAAACACATCGAAAACAAAAAATCGATATTGGTTTCATGATAGATTGGTAAAGTAACTAGCTTTCTCCACAATTAGAAAATTATATTAAAAAAAATGATGACTTGTCATGATTTTTAATTATAAAAAAATAGCTTTAAATTTGTGGTTGAGAAAAATATCTATATATGTATGTTCCGATTTCAGCCACTTTTTTATTAATTAACATTAAATTACTTTCCTTACTCTCCCATTTTTTTGTATGTTTCCAATGATGGTTTTACACTTATATAACATGTAAATGAATGATGATTTTTGTATACTTACATATATATATGCATATACTAAAAAAATTTAAACGTTTCGATTACTCTATTACAGTGCCAAATTGACAATTTCATATCAAATCATAAATATAAATACACGCACTGCACGATATCGCGATATGCGTGCTTTTCAATAATGCGTAAACCATTTATTTATTTTTTGTGTATGCAATGAAAAACAAAAATACTTAAAAAAAACCACTGGAATGTGAATAAATGCGATGTGATTTTTCATATAAAAATAATATACGTACAAAACTATAAATGATATTTCATATACAGTGATATGTGCATAGATTATTATCCTTACGCTACCTTAAAAAGCTTACATACATACATTAAATAATCTTAGCCAACTAAAGTAATAACTCCATTCACTAAAGTAAGATCCATACTGTTACTTTGTATTCATTTTGCTAAAAAAAAAACTCAGAATAAAAAAAGGTTTAACACAGGCATTTTTAGATTCCATTGTGATTTCCCATGAAATGTAAATTCTTGAGCTACGCCACTTTTATTCTGAGTGTGCTATGAATATAATATTCAGGTGTGATATAAAAAATATATAAAAGTAATATATTTCATTGTCTGTGGTCCTAAGGTGGGTGTATAGCATTTTAAATATTTATTTTTTTCATATAACAACGATTTTAAATACCTTCAATGCTTAGCAACTCTTTGATTAATTATACTAATTAAACCATCAATTCTCATTCAACCTCTTCACGAATACCGTTTCAATTAACTATAATTATTTAAAAAATGATTAAGCAATAACAATATATATGCTAAAATATAATACACGCACTATGAATAGAATATACTAAAGGGCAAGGCACGATATTAGGCCCTATACACTTCCTAGTTTACTAAATCGAGTGCAAGTTACTTACGATAAATACTAAATCGGCTGTAACACAGAGATTCAAGGCACAAAAATGTATTGCAATAGTGAAAAAAAAAACTTTAAAGATAAAGTGTTGCTAGTAAATGATAAAATTTCACACTAAGTATGGAATAATTTCGATAAACACAGAAATAGCACCTTCCATTGGAAGAGTTATAACTAAATACTATCTTAATATTTATTTATTTGATTACAAGTAAAATATGAATTGAATTTTTCACAAATTTAGTGCTATTTTTATTAAAAGTAGTGTGTATATGTTTGTATTTTTTTCTATAGGAACTTCCGCCTAAGCACTACTAGTTTTAATTCATATTTCACAGCAACAATATTTTTTTAAAACGAACTCGTAACAACAAAAATGGATGGAATTTGACACGTATTTATTAATACAAAACATTCTTTGCTATGACTAATTTATTGTCGACGATTTAAATAATTTAATTTTTACGCTCAACATTTATAACATATTATTGATTATTTATAATTTCAACGGAATATTCTTTCTATACTACTAAAAACTTTTCATTTCAATAGACAATCGCAGATTAATAATAGTTTCTATTTGATTAACAAATAAATAATAAATAATGATGAGATAAACATTTTTCTTACGTTCACGCTGAATCCCGCATGTAGCAGGGTAGGCAGAGGGAAAGAATCAAGTGAAAAAACCACTTATTTTCCCACGCAACGGACAACGCCTAATTCTTGAGGTATTGCGTGTTAAGTGGCAAAATATAACGCCAAACTTCCTCTACCAGAAGGAGAAAATACAAATAATTGATTCCACCAAATTGAAATCGTACCATCTGCTTTGTAAATAAATATGGTTTGTATATTTATATTTTTCAATTTAAACTTTTAAAAATACAAATTAGTTACTTTCAAATAAATTTTGATACATATTTTTTTTCGTTATTTCCAATTAAGTATATTATTTTATTGGTTTGCAATGAAATCTCATCATTATCATTACGTTCACTAGTTTTTAATTATTTATATAATCCAATATAATATAATATATATATATATACATATATTCTTTTAAAAATGATATGAATTTGAACACAGTTTCAACTGTTTGAAATAAAATATTACATAAACTTTAAGGAATGTTTCCGTTACCTAAAGTTATATTATTGAATACTACTACTAAATATAAAAAGTAGTACCAAAATCTTCTAATAAGCCACAAAAGTATTATACAGGAACCATCTAGTGTTGCCAGTATTAATATTTAAAAATAGGTATTCTACAATTAGCATGGAATGTTAAAAAAAACACATATAGAATTGAATATAATATGAACTACTTAGTTGTACATTTATATTTTAGATATAATTCATTTTATACGTTTATAAGCTAACATGGAATGTACCTGACAACACTAGAACCCAACACCTTGGAACCTTCTTAATCACATTTGACACATTAAGTACGTCATTGACCGCCTATCATTTCATCTTAAGTCAATATTTTAAAAATGACAGCAAATGTACATTAAGAAAATAATTGACAAATAAATTCTTTGTTATTTAAATTTCGACTCGTGGCAACACTAACTACTACCATCACTAAATTATTAAGTACGCAACATCACTACATAGCATGATTTCATTTTTAAAATCGTTACATTAAAGCAGACAAAAACAATAATACATAATTTTTTTTCAACTGGCATCATTAACGCACCTAGCCACTGCCGTCCTTGCTGGGTAAAAGTACGGAACGGCGTTTCAGTTTGGTCTTCTGTAGTGACAGCTGTTAAATAGCATAACCTTAAAAATTCAAAATTTCTGTTGTTTGATCGTCCCGAATACACGTTTGGCGTCAGGTCTTCTTGAGTAACAGTTGTCAGATAACAAAACTTTCCCAAAGGGGAACACTAAAGTCTGTGCAGCTGGCGACACCGTCGGTACCTGTGCAGTATGTACTATAGGTGCAGTATCTGGCCGTCGTCTTTGCTGGGCACGTGCGGGAAGGGCGCGTCGGGCTGGTCTTCTAGAGTGACAGCTGTCAAATCGACTACTTCATCTTGGTCGTCTTGGTCGAATCTGTTGGAAAAAAGAAAAGGTTAGACTAAAATGTACTTGTTTTTTGTTCCAAGTTGTGGCATTATTATGGTTTACATTAAAATTGTATTTACTTTACAGTCATTTTAGAATATCATTAATGTTTTAATATTTTTTATTCTTTGTAACACTTGAAATCATATCTATATGCTTGTGGGTTCGACCTACACATAGAAGCATATTTTTTAGCGTTACAAGGAACTTAGAGCCAAGACACTCCATTCCCCGTTTTGAGACATTGCGTGTTGCGTGGTGAAAGTTATTTTTTATTATATTTTATAAGTACACGTTTCTCTTACCTATCCTCATCTGGTTCACTGGGTGGCTGCGACGTCCGAGGGTCGGGGGGCGGGGGTCCAGCTCGTTGGTTGGCGGGTCGCACCGTGATGATCAGGTTCGAGGAGTTGGCCACCATCATGTCTGTTACCTGGTGATTAGAGAAGAAATATATGATGAATATGTCTAAGAATGTTTATGTAAAAAACTGCAAGGCACGATTAAGTAAATAAATATATTAAAATTTGCACAAGTAAACATGAAAATTTTATATAAAAATGTAAAACTAACCTAAGCATTACCTTCTTTCCTTGTTGACGAAAGAAAAATTCTCAGGAAGTTGTAAATTGTAGTGTTACTTTAATATTATAAAACTATTCTCATTCTTAAAACTTTTGTTAGATACACCATTGTCACTTTCACGATATTCACATCCCGGAGTCCTATAGCTCCCAGACAAGTAAATTCTAAGAAAATACTAAATCAAAAAACCCCGACTGACCTGATCCAAGGTCTTGTTGGACACGTCTATGCCATTAACTTCTAAGACCTCGTCGTTAACACCCAAAAGTCCGGTAGACTCCGCTAAGCCGCCAGGCACTAACCGAGATATAAATATACCTGGCGATCGTTCCACACCGTTAGGTGTTACCCGGACCGATGTACCGTCTCTGGAGAAATAGAAGAAAATAAATATAATATATGTTATATTTAAAATTAATACTACTAGTACTTACTATATTATACTATAAATAGTGCCTAAATATCGTATTTAATTATACTATGTTCAGATACAGTTTTTGGGTGCATCAATCAATCATTTGGTTTCAATCGGTCTCAAACTGTAGAAGCAAGCAGATAAGTTGAGAATGTTTTTTTTTCTAAATAGGTTTATTCAATAGAATTGAAGATGGGTTTAGTTGTATATTGAGAAACCTCCCTAGCGTGAAAATAGTCATCTTTCACCATCACGCCTGGATCATACTAGATTTCATCCACGTCGTTTAAAACGCTCATTGAAGCTGTCTGTCTGTCTGTATATTGTCAGTTTTATGTCCAGCTCATTCTTATCCTGTAGTATTTTACACAATATTTTGTTATTTACTCCATGACTTGTATTTTTTATAAAAAATCGTGTGATTTACACATTGCTGACAGTTCCTGAAGATAAGACAAGGTGTATAGAATAGAGAGACATGAAAGATGTATTTTAGACTGATTCATTAGAATTCTACGAGTATGTTTATTTTATTTAGCTTCGCTCCTGTATCCTGCACATAGCTGTAGGTAGAGATGCCTGGGAAACTAGTGTTCGGACACTCCGTTCCCGTTAAGACACTTCTGTTCCCCACTTTCTTCCAAATTCTTGAGCCATTACGTGTTGTGTTAGCGGATATGGTGTTTATGTGATATGAGTTAGTGAATAATATAATAATATTAGTAATTACATAGTAATTTAAATACCGACACATATGACATTACAGAAAAAAGTGTTTTAGTACCTTATAAAGAATCCTAAAGGTCGGTCAGAGCCGTGCTTGAGCAACTTCACCCTTCTGCATGTTTCCGGTACGATATCTACATCTATTATAGCTGATACCTAAAAAATATATATTCAAAATATTATTTAACAAAATAGTCTCGAAAATTTAGTAGTGAGAGGAAACTCGAAAATTGAGTAGCGAGAGGAGAACGGAGTGTTTAAACACTAAATTTCCTCTGATTTACCTGATATATCTAAAAAAAATAATTTCACAACCTTTTACAAAGTAAGTTTAATCGTCAGTTCATTTATCATGTTAGATTATCTCAAGTGCTAATGTTTTTCCACTTTCCCATAATTTCGAAACATATTGAGTGGCAGAACACAACTCCGTGATTTCTTTATTTTTATTATTATTTAATTCATTATTCATTTAATTTTATTAATTATTCATTTAATTAAATGTATATAAAATGTCTCATTTGTCATGATGTGATTATTCGCTAATGTATATACAGTAATTTCACATAAAATCTAGAGAGGTGCTAAATAAAAGTTTTACTATCTTATTGCTAACTTATATTCACTGTTACGGAATGTGAAAGCATAGCTTAATTAGTTACAACGTGTGTTATCCGAAAGTATACATTTTCAATTTGAAGCGTGGAAATAGCAGTTTTATAATATTACACAATATCTCGTGGAGAGCGGAGAGTCACGATACTAGCTAGGCATGTATGCAAAAGATATATGTATATGTTAATACATTGAAAAAAAAATAACAAGATATTAAATAGAATAATATTTACCATTCTAAAGTCGTGTGGATTCGATATAGCCAGTCCTTTATTTTTGGCTGGGGTACCACTGAGTATTGACGAAATAATGTTTCTAGGCCGCATTGTTCCATATCCGTTGAGTTCTTCGAGACTGTCACCTAAAAAAATAATATAAACGTTATTGTTTTCTTTATTTGTCAGGGTTATTATTTTTTAAAAATCATATATTGTCTCTGATTTCTATGCCAAAAGTCTTGGGCTGATATCTATGCATGTCTGTTTCCTATCAGAGAGTAAATTTATTCCTTTTAATAAATATATTAATAATTTAACTATTACTATATTTAACTATATTTTTAATAATTATTACGAATATATATTTTTTTATTATATTTAGTAAATATTGTAATCTATATTGTTTAGTAAAATAGTAATATTATATACAATATAACAAAACATTAAGTTTCAATCGATATAATCAATATAACAGTTATTTTGTAGCAATTTTGATTGACTAAAATAATTTACATCACTAACTCTTTTATTTATCAACTGATTGAAATAAAACAAACATTAAAATTTAAGGGAAGTTTGCCAAAATAAAATAGTGAAAATTGTATTGCAATCGGTTACGCCGTTTCTGAGATTAGCGTGCACTAGCATACAGACAAATAATTTGAAAAACTTCGTTTCGAGTTTTATTACATTACTCTTATCATATAATGTATGTTTCATAGACAGCCACCAATTAATTACGATTTTGTTATAAATATAAATAAAGATATATCGTTGGTCACTCTATTAGTACGCTTAAGAAGACAATAAAAAAAAATAATAAAAAATGACCCAAAATTTAACAAAATTATACATCAAATAATCTATTTTATTGATATTGTGAATATTGTTTTTGAAGGTTGGATAACCTTTTATTACCATCATGTTTAATTCATTCATATTTGAAAATATTTAAATAGTAAATAGTGTATTTGCAATGTTGGTAGTTAACACATCAATGACCGTGATCCATCGATACGTAGGAGTGTACATAACGAAGGTCTGTTTAGGTCTGTGTAGGAATATTTGTAATAAAAAAATAAGCTTTTTTTTATTTTTTTTATTATAACTTCTGTAAAATGAACACAATATCAAATGAAATTAGCTTCACGCTGTATCGTCCGCACATAGCAGTGGTAGGCAGTGGAATAGAGGGAACCTAATGTTAAGATACTCCGTTCACCACTTTCCTCCTAATTCTGGAGGCATTCCGTGTTAGGTGGCGGAACTCAACGTCGCGCTTTGCCTCTGCTCTGAACACAATATTATATAGAAAATGGTTTTTTTATTTAGATTGCTTCAAATTATTTATATATTTATTGTTACAGAAATCCAGCCAGGCACTTTTAGTCTAAGGGTACAGAATAGATACTAAATTAGTAGAGAACAAACAAAACTATAAAAATAAATTGTAATAAAATGAGGTCAAAAAATGAGGTCTTTGTATTAAGATACACAGGTTTTCATTTTCCGCAATTTCTTTTGGATCACTTTTTATAAGTAGCAATAAAACAATCTTTTTTCATTCACTATTCCCATATTTCACAATACTTTCAACGTTAAAAAATTACATATTTTCATACGTATTATGTTATTTAAAAAATAGATCATATAGAATTATAGATAGATACACAAACCACTTTAATCTTTTTTTTTCTTAAATTTTTAAGAAAAATAAATAAACGTTTAGAATCACTGACTTGCCGTTACTCACCAAGACAAGTGTAGATGCAAGTTACCAAATCGAGTTTACGTCAAAGCAGCATTGAGTCACTTCTCTAAGTATTTCCTTTGTAATCCGTATTTGTGTTTTATTTATATAGGTCAGTACAAGTTCAGTTCAGTTGGTTTCAAGTGCGGACGTTTAAAAGGAAAAATAATTAAAAATCATAAACTTCTTCGTCTATTAGACGAACGAGATTTATAGACGAAGAAGTGACTTATAGACTTTTTGAGTGACAAGTTGTGGCTCTATAGGAACGTATTAGTCGGGTAGGGCGCATGAAGCGCGGGATCGAGTTTTGCCAGGTTAAAATTTTCACACGTTTCCTATACATATTTGTCTTATTTAGAGTTTTCTGTGTTTTTCTGGATACGACAGTTACGTATTTAAAACTCACTCAAAGTTAAGTTTTCTTTTACATAAAGGTAAAAACAGAAGAAAGTAATATTTCGCAAATTATAGCAAAAATATATTACGATTCGTGTAATATTTAAAGATCGTATAAAAAATTTCATAGACGACAAAGCGGGTCGAAATCTTACTATGCCCCAAATAAGACATTTAAGACATTTAGAAGTAGTTGGTGCAAAGTAACGTAACCCATATTTTTGGCTCTCTGTTATTCTAGTTCTTAACTTTTGCGAGCACTCTAGACTAGTGCAAGACTTGAAAGCAGTACGTATTAAAAAGTAGAACAGAATAGTAATATGAAAAATTATTCAAGATTTTTTTTAAAAACAATCATTTATAAATGTCAAAATCCTGGCCTCAGTATTTGTTGGCCTGGATAACTCAGTATTATTATATTGTTTTTAACTTTCACAAATAAGAAAATTTAAGAAAGAATACGAATTAAATAATTATTAATCAAATCAGCTTCACGCTGTATTCCGCACACAGCAGGTTTTCCACCACCGCTTTCCACCGAATTCTGAAGGCATTGCACTTGCAAGTCGCGGAACTCAACGCAGCGTTTTGCCGTTTGCGTAAATGATTTTAATTGTTCATAAATTTAATCTTTTCTATTAAACATTAATATTAAAACAAAAGGAAATGCCACAGTAATTCTAAATACAGGTTAAATGGCGCGTAAGTAAATCGTATATACCTAACCGTACCATACGTACCTAATATGATAACAGCGGATAATACGATTCGCGAAGTGCGAGCTCACGCATTAATCTATGTTACATGAGATTATGTTGTAATGTATGAAAATGTGTGTTGTAAAATATGTTATCTCTCATTGTTGCATATTGTATAGTGATATCGTCATCGTCATTTTCCAGATTTGTATAAAAAAAATTTCTGCAGGAATCAAAAAAAAAGTGGAAGTACCTTCTATTAAACACTCAATTTTATAGAAAGTGATTGTGGAACTCAACGCTGCACTTTGTCTAATTACCACAGCAAGGAAATGAAAATGATTAATTTTCTCGATTGATAAGCGAACGAAACAACAATTCCGTTCACTGTTCTGTTGTGCTGGTGCTGCACCATGCCTCTTTCTATTTATTTAGAGATTTAATAGCGGAATCAAGTGTCAAACTTCATTTAACAAAATCAAAATAATAATAAAGAAAAAAAATGTGACATTATAAACACTAACAATGCAACACTGAGAAATACACGAAAGTAAGCGCAATGGTGGAAGTTTGATCTCTAATTTCAAATGTTAATTTCAAAAAGAAAGCGCGGCGTTGTGTTCCGTCTACTGGCAAGCAATGTCATTAAAGATAAGCGCAAGAATATCAAGGGGCGTTTCTCTCTTACCACGTAAATATCACCTAAATAACATGATAGTCATATAAATACTTATCTCTGAGCTACAATTACATAAAACAGATCATGCGCTTAAAGCTTGTAAAAGAGATTGTTTTAAACGTTACTCAACTGCGGTTTGTGAAGAGAATAATGACAGCACTAGGAGCGAGAGACGTTTCTAGAATACTGTGTGGTGATGGATATTTAATTATAATTGCAAAGTTAGAATTTAATTAAAAAGTTAAGAATTTTCTTTAGATTTATAACACAAAATCAAAGTATTCCTTATTAGGACAAGTATTTATGGATCGTCAAGGTAAAAAAATTCAGTAATGTCAGTCCCACAAAAACCTAACACTAGATCTAAAGTCAGTCGCGTTGAAATTCATCATCCGAGTAGATTAAACAAAGACTGCCTAGCGATAGTTAAGATTAACGGAAGTGTCGTTAATAGGAATAGGTCCTAAAATACATTTAAGAGGAAAATGATTAAGCCTTAAACATAATAATGAAAAGAGACAAAAAAAGGTAAGACGTAATGTATCCATATCTTTTAACCTTCACGTCATCGAAAGATGTAATATCAGGATTCTGAGTAAAAAAGATTCGTAATGATTGAGACTTTTAAAGACAGCCTGAATTCTTAATTCTGCGCTACTAAGATAATTATAGCATAGCAGAAATAAATCTTAAATTACTTATTACCCGCTACGTTCAAATTTTTATACGTTTTCTGAATAAGAATTTTCTTTCTTAAGTGTGGAATAACACTTTAAAATTTGTTGAAAACCCTAAAATACTTTTGTAAAAGAAATCACAATAATTTATATCTTTGTAGCAACTTAACTTCTTTGTTAAACTTAACATAAAGCCTCTATTATTATATTAATTTTCTCCTAATATTTAAAAAAAAATATTCTCCACGAGATGAAAAAAAATAAAAGTAGCATTTCGATTGAAGCAAATAAGACATTTACTAAACATTGACCTTTTTAGTATAAAAGAGACTGATTGTTAATAATTATGTAGTAGGTGTATAAGTCTAGCTACGTGTGCCAAGGCAAGTAACGCTTGGTTACCCATTAAAAGGAAGCATAAAATATAGATATAAATACTAATAGGAAAAACAAATCACGTGACTCAGAGATACAACATCCGAATCCGAATAGCGATGGTCGTGGATTCAACGCCCATTTGATGGAAAAAAATATTTCGCGCTGCGTTGAGTAACGTAACTCAAGACGCAATGCCTCGAATAAATACGAAAAAACTTCGGAGTTATTTACTATCTCTATCTACAATTCCAGTCAGTGTGTGTAAAATCATTTTCGTTTTTCACCCTTACCGATTGTTTTTTTTTTTATTAATTTTGCCTTCGTATTTATTTTCTTGGTAAGGTAATTCATCCTTACCAATATCCTTACCTACAGAACTTTTTCCAGGTTTTTCGTCGATTTTAAAAACATAAGAAAAACAATAGCTCAGTGATAATATTGAAATATTTATATAACTCTCTGTTGGCTGTAGTTTAATTTATGTATTATAAATAGAGTTTAAAAAAGTACCTTAAACCGTCGTTTATCTAGTTTTAAAGTATCTAACGTATCAAGAAAATTTAGTATCAAGGCCGTATAACTTACGTAGATTAAATGAAGGCTCTCGAATCTGCTCTTTTGTCGAGGAAAAGTGGTTTGACCTTTATTGGACTTTCAAGTATGGATATGCTTGCATTGAAAATAATTTCTATTTCCTATATAAAAGAGAATATGACTAGATATCTTGGCTTAGGGAAGTCTTTTTGCTATAGTTGTCTGTTCAATTCCCATTTGGGGAAATTGTCGGTTAGTAAGATGGAATTCTATTTCCTTTACGTATTTAAATGAGTAAAAGTGGTGAATGTTTTTATTTTTACACTTTATTTTTTTTTACTTTTTTCGCCTAACTAATTCCTCATTCCCCGCCAATTCTAGAGGTATTGGTCATTGAATAGTGGATGCCAATGCCATTTTATGTAGCAGAAGCAGACTGAGAAAATACCTAAATATATATTTAATTTATACAAAAACTTTGCTTTTACAGCCTTACGCTTTGTAGCAACTTAGACGGAACAAATTTAGTTTTGAGACCCTTTGTAGAGTGAGGAATCATTTATTTCCTCGAAATCAAACAGACTGGATCGAATCCACGACCATCTTTAACAATCGGACACTGTCCGGTTGCGCCACGATGGTGTCTTTTAATACAAATATTATCATTTTATAATATATTCGCGTTTAGCGTACGTACCCACATTTATAAAAGCGATGCGGTCTGTTGCGTATATGAGCTCAAGTTAACAGTATTTTAGCTAGCTGCCCATCAAAGAGAAATTATTATTATTATTATACTTTGTAACGCCGGTGTCAAAATATTTTATATTTATCTATAAAACCAAAAATACTTTCACTTTAAATTATTTAGCCCATCCCTCTTAAAGTTGATGCAAATATATATATATATATATATTTGCATCAACTTTAAGA
>DVQM01001195.1:0-12828 GCA_018231645.1 Heliconius ricini | reverse complement strand
TAAATTTAAGTAAATATTTCATCTCCTCGAGTGGGGATCAGACCCACAACCAGTCGGTTTTACAGTCACAATGTGTGCCGCTGCGCCACGACTGGTATATAAATAATTCTTAAACTATTATAATTTGTATATACTTAGTATTTCATTCATTCCGACAACCATAAAAAGTATCACGCAGTATCTAATATTTACTATACTTCTTATACTAATTATACTTTACTGTAAAAAATCATTTTTTCGGCACAAAACGTTGAGTGTAGTTGTGTTTTATTACTAAGCTAGCGAGCTACTATATATTGTAGGGCACTTATCATAGTAATGCTTGTAGTGCTTATATCTAAACTTTATCTTTATTTTCTGTAATTTGTAAAACATAAAAACGTCACGATGGAGAGTGAGAATTTTACTTAGAGACATATATCTCTTTTAAAGAATAGGATAAGAAACTGTCGTGGTTAACAATTTACAAATAGCTCATATTATGATAAAAGAATACTTATACCTATATATGTATAGTACAAAAGCTAACTTTTCCTTCTACCAATCACGTTCCTATAATAAGAATGACTAGACTTGATATTTCCTTTCCTGGTATTTATTTTTTTGCGGCAATTAATTAATATTATAAATAGAAACTCTAAAACAAATGTTAAAAATATTTAGGGCAATAGTAACGAACACAAAAAAATGCGACAAGTTGTGGGTTCAATACTCACTCAAGGAAATTAAATGATATTTTCCTTCCCTCACTCAACGCCGTCCTTTGCCTTATTATTAGTAATAAGGCAAAGGACGGCGTTGAGTTCCACCACTCAATGAAAAGTGAAGAGTGAGCGTAATTGAAACGGATTGAAAAACATTCCTTCTCCATTAATCAAGAATTAAGGGAGAAGGTTCCCAGGTTCCCTCTGCCTACCCTGCTATGTAATAACATAGTAGGATAGATGGGGAAGGGATCAAAATATCAACTCTTCACATCTAATTTTGATAAATTAATTAGTTCTTACGCTATCATACAGATTTTGTAAGTAAGCAAAGCCTCTGGTGTAAGAACTCATCAGTTGGCAATACTTCCTGCATTGCAGCATGGTTCGCCCAATTTCTTCAGTGGCCGACATTTCCTACACACATTCATATAAATATAAACTTTACTATTTCTAAATCACAAAAACTATTTGGTTTTTTATATTAAGGAATTTAATATTTTGTTTATATTTAAATAACGATCCAAAATCCGGCTAGCAAATATAAAGATATGTAATAACAAAAGAACACACGAGTCACATAAAGTTGCGTAAACAATTAGTTTCGGCGCATCTCTGCCGACCTAGTTCTGGTCTTTATTGTACAGCGTACGAAACGGATTGGGTCAGCGGCGCCTGAGCGCCTACGCCTTATGTCATACGCACACGTAACGTACGTGCCGTGAGCCCTCTCAACAGCGAGCCATATACCTAATACATAATTACTCAACGAAATAGGGCTTCGTTTCAATCGATTACGTACGAGAAATTACATCAATACGCTGAAATACTAGAGATTCTTTGTAATAATGTAATAGCACAATCGTGATCTGCTCAACCGTACAATACGATCATTAAATGCTTTTAATAAACTCTTAAACTAAAATAAACTAGATTTACCTTTATATACACCTTTATATATAGAAGAGGTAAATAAATAAAAAAGCTGAAGGTACACATTCTTTTTTGTCAAATATACCATTTAAAAAGTTAATAGCTCTACCTGCCCCTCGGTTGACAAGAATGTCATTTTTCATGTCCTGACGGCGGGCGGCACAGGTGCTCGCAGTGGCAGCGTATTTATACACAGACATCAGTATGCAGGCGCGCTGCCAATTACAGTGGAGACCTACTTTCTTACCTTCGAACTTTTACTTCCTGCGGACCAGGCGAGGCAGTCGGTCGCACCACGCAACAGATGACGAAACGTGGCGCGAAATGCTCGGCGGCCGACATTCGCACGCTTGCGCCACCGTAAGGAAGTGCTGAGTGCCGTTGCAGAGGATTACGTAGCCACTGCCCGCCCCCGGGCCCCGTCTCCGCTCCTTGCAACACGCTGCAACTCTCCAGAACACGAGGCACTAGAGTTCCGCTATGTTAATGTTTTATGTACTTAGAGCACAGAAATTATATGTAACTATTGTTTTTTTTGTTCATATTTTAAATAATGGAATCTCTATGTAACAAAGTTTAATAAAATGGAATATAGAATACTTGTAACACCACGTAAATTCAGAAATATTACACATTTCTCGCCTTATCGGAAGTTTAAGTTACCTAAGCTTAGATTTACAATTGCTAGCAGAATTACGAAATGACTGGGAATACACAACCGGCACTCAACTTTCTTGTTTCTAATTTAGTATTGCCAGTATCAATAGTGTAATAATGAATTAAGTCATACTCCGCCTGTGTTGCACAAGTGCCGATCAGATAATAACCGGGGAAGGCAAGTAAAAAAGGTTCTAGGACGAGAAAATTCACAAGGGGGGTTCCGTTAATCGAGTTCGTTCGTTCAGTGTATAACCTCATCTTCTAACACGTAATATGTGCAACGGTGCGCACCCGATCTCGCACGACCGGTCCCGAAAGTGGGTCATCTCTTTTTGTTCCACCACATATTCCGTAATTAGAAAGAGAGGGTGAGGGTATTCGCACAGTTCGCATAGTTATCGTAGCTGGCATTATGCCTTATGTAAAGCGTTTTTAGATTTAATGATACTAATTACGATTTTTTTATCAATTAAAAGGCAATTTAATGTATATCTCAAGAAACGACTTCATTTATGCGTATATATTTTTTTTATCATATAGCATTAAATATGCTGACCTTTTTATAGTTAAACAATTAAAAATTTTACTTATTTTAACAAAATAGAAAACCAGTGAATTCATTCGGAAAGAATAGGTATATTTATTTCTATTTTCATTTTTAGTAAAGATTTATACATACTTCTTCCATATATATATAGGTCAGTACGAATTGTTAATAATGCCGACTTAGTACAAAAAAAATACAATTGATATCCGGAAGCAACGCTATATTATTGTTTGCAAAAGTTAATTATTCATGTCATGAATATGTTTAAACAAACTTACGTAACATTTGTTACACACGTACGCTAATTGTTTCTGGTCAATTTATTTTTTCAAATATTTAAAAGGCTGGATTTATTTTAAAATATTATTTTTTTGTATTGTGCTACATATCGTCGAGTCTTAGCCACTGTAACATTAGCACGTATAGTTAAATATGTCGATAGGACATTCAATAGCAAGATCAGACGGGCGAATCTCGCGAGTCGCCAAGATGGCGGCACGCGGAAGTGTGTGTGACTTCCGCGTCGCCCTGCGCTCGCGCTCGTGCGCACCGATCGTGACTACTATATGCATTATTAACTAACTCTTACACATTATATATAAGACCTTTACAATGACAACTCTTAATTTGCAATAAAAGTCGACTCTACATTTATATGACGACGATAATTGTGAATTAGTTTTCCTACAAATTAGCTATTTAGTAGTTGTATTATGTTACAGTACTTATTTATCAATTTTATTGAGAATGATGACTAATCCCTATTTTAATTACGATTTATTCTATACACCGAAATCGTAAACAAAAACACATATTCAAATATATCTGTAATTAAACTATAAGACGTTAAGTTTGCTTAAGCTAAGAAAACCTGTTCTATACACAGGTTGTTTAATGTATATAAATATCTGAGTGCAAATTACCAACCGGCTAAAACGGTTAATATCTCTTTTATGAGTGGGAATTGCCCAAAATAATGCGGGCAACATCCTTATTACGCCGTGAGAAATGCAACAGTAGTATAGATTTGCAGAAATTGCTTAGATATCCACCTCTATACACAGTCCACATACTTACAATAACCAGGTTTCCTTTTCCAAAACTAAATCAACCTATATTGTAATATTTTCCTGTAGAAATAATTTCGTCCGTCATAGCGCAGGGGCACAAGCCTGTGACTGTAACGCAACGGTTGTAGGTTCTATCCCCACTCGGGGAAATGAATTGTTATTTATTAATATTTATATTTAAGGCTGAGTTCGGCCCTCAACACGCAATACCTCGAAAATTCGGCGGAAAGCGGAGAACGGAGTGTCTGTGTGTGAACACTAGGTTCCCTCTGCCTACCCTGCTATATGCTAGATACAGCGTAAAGCTGAAGAAATATTTTTTGTATGTAGAATTTTTGAACCTACCAATGCACTAGTTGTGTATGATTATATTAATCATATAAAAGCCAATCAGTCCGGTTTGCATCAACGTTTATCACACACTGGCACACAGATGATATATATGGTGTTTTGTGTATGTTATAGCAGGCCAGCGATTTAGGGCTGTCGATTTAAACATTATATCAAAAAATGGGCATTTGATACGTAATTTAAATAACACAAAATAAAATACAAAAAATACTTACTTACTTTTACGAAAAATATGTTATTTACTTGAACTTGTGATCATCTTATGATATGATGACTCATCATCAGTGATTAAACTTGCAGTTCTAGGACGAAGTTGACATTTAAATGAGTAAATACGCAAACATGCTAAAAATAAAATCTATAAACAGAATAGTAACAAGATGAAAAGCAACCCTAGAGACGGGTCGCGACGCGCCCGGACATTCCGCCCACAATTACTAGCAATTGCGCCAATTGAACACACCGCCACCCTTCCGCTTTCCAGCTATCGTCATCATCCACTCACATCTGTCGTTCGCTACGAAGTCATCCAACAAGTGCTGTCATTGCCTAAGCTTTTAATTTTCTATGATTAAGTAGTAGAGTTATAATAAATAGATAGGAGAGTTACTACAATTAATCCGTATGTCACCATCATGTAAAATAATGCAACTGATGGTATTTTACGTGTAGCCTCTACAGTCTATATAAAAAGCATAAACAATATCTCCCATATGTATAGTAGAAAACAAGAATAACAATAAATACAGTGTAAAATTAAAATTATAGGTACTTCATATAATGAAAATATTTGAACATTTTTTTTTATGTAACTCAAAGTACATAATACCTAAATAAAAACATTAAAAACAAACAAAGTAATTTAAACCGAGCTGTCTCTCTCAAATTAAGCTCATCTAGCACGCGCTTGCGCATACACACATATAAAGAATGATTTCTTTTCGCAATTGAAGCAATTGACTGCGGTCACCGTCTCGTCACCCTTCCGCTATGGTCATCACTACTAGTATAATTTTTCTGTGAGTGATCTCTTTGTTTTCATTTAACGCCAAAGAAATAAAAGTTAGAAGTACATTTAGTCTATAAGCATACTAATTTTGTTAAGAAGAGACTTTGTATTTTTTAATATTTGTGACGAGTAAGATCAAAACTTATTAGATTTACTCAAGATATTACTACACTGCAAATAAAGATTTATCTTCAACAATGTGTAACAAAAATTTACTCTGCAGCAGAATATGTTTTTAAAACTAATATCCGATTATTTAAATTAATTTGTATCGTGTTATGTTGGCACCAAGCTGTAAGTACATGTATACCTGCATATATCTATTTTGCACGTGTATTTAAATTATCGCTCACGCGATTAGAATCAACTTATTACAAATACCGTTAAGAACACGACAGACATAAAAAATTGATAAGCCGCCACAAACACATTTTTCTTGATTAATCATATCCTGAAATACATACATTATATTTAGATAACAATAAAAAAGACCGGTATTGGCGCAGGGGCACAAGTGTGTGACTGTAAACGCGACTGGTTCGGTCCGCACTTGAGGATATTTGCTTAAATTTATATTTTCATTTTTTGATCGGTGTCGAGGCAAAGCTCAGCGTTTAGTTCCGCCAATCAACACACAATCACCAAAAAATGGGGAATGGAATGTTTTAATACTGGGTTGCCTCTACCTACCGCGGATACATCATGAATTTTTTTTGCTTATAAAAATCTTTTATATACTACCTCTATACTATGGCGCTAGTACTAAACTCAATAATGTAGCGGTAAAAACACTTACTAAGATGATATTAAATATTATTTATCTATGAGTAGGTACTTTCGATGAAGCTAGATGACTAAAGTCATCCGTCAACATAACATATATCACTTATACACAAATCGTTACTAAAATTTACAATAAATATTCACTGCCTACGTACGTTTAGCAACAATAAAATTGGTACAATTATATTCGTATACAGAATTTGTATTCTTTCACAGTTATGATTAATAAGATATTTTTTTATTTTTTCACATTTAGACAAAAAAACATGTAACTTATATAGAACAAAGTTTTTACAATGCCAGTCTGTTTACAGTGACGTCAGAAAGTGATATAAAAATATTAATCTACACATAATACATACATAAAAACTAAATCAATTTTTGATAATTTTTTTTTAATTGTTCAGGTAAATTTCATAATGTTCTAATACACAATAAAAAAAAACTAATGCTTTTGAAAATGAGGAAGTAACGTGTTGTATAGGTATTTAGACAGCTCGTTGACGTCACTGCCTTTTCAATTTCCGGGCCAGCTGGTCGCGCGATAACGCTTATCAACACTGACAGCGGTTGGATGATCGACATATCGTCCTGTTTGTGGAAGTGTACACTATCACTTTGTTATTACAACAAAAATAATTTATAATTGTTACATTTAACTAATATAAACTACTAGAAAGTCAAACGCGGATTCGCTTGCTTTAATACATTTTTATATTATGGCAAAAAGAAAATATTTTTTCAATAAAAAGTATCCTGTGTCCGTTTATACACCTCTAAGAATATATGTAAAAAGTTTCATTATAATTTGTTGAGTAGTTTTGGCATGAAAGCGTAACAAACAAACAAATACATTCACAATTTATAATATTAGTATGATTATATCATATACAAGCATCTAACTATTACGTTAATTCGTGTTTAGTCATTACGAAATAGTATGCGTTAATATTGCGCAAATTACTTCATTTATTCTCAATAATTTTACCAATAGGTCATTTTACTATGAAAACAATGACGACGGAACGAAAAGTGATAATATGCTACATTTATATAAATAATAATAAAATATATATTAAAAAAACGAAAAACTCGACTATGGAGTACCAAAAAGAAAAAAAATTAAATCCTAACGTTCATTAGGATTCATAGTTTTTCAATTATATCTTTACAAGGGTCCTTGTAAAATTTAAATGAATCCTGACTGCTTATAAATAAATGTAATGATACCTCAATTATGTAAATTTGTTGAGCGGTTCTGGAGATATGAGGTAATGAATATCACTTTAAGGCACGCGCGAAAAACATAGCCCTTCCTTTGCAGTCGGGTAAAAAATTTTTGCAATAATAAATATAGAAATATTTCATATTTTTATTTCTTCGCTATCGTGTAAACGTTAAGTTCCGCCACTCAACACGCAACGCTTCCTGTATTCGACGGAAAATAAGGAACAAAGTGTTTACAAAAACACTAGATTCCCTCTGCCTACTCTGGGTGCGGGATACAGCGTGTAGCTAATAGTGAAAGCAATCTTCCAGCAATTGGGACTAAAAACAGTATGTGTGATATTAACACGCTAGCACATTCAACGGTTTTTATTCATACCGACGTAGCGACGGAGAAATCACATTGTTTTCCTCTCAGGGCAGAAGAGAGCGACAGTGGAATCGCGTGCAGCAGTCGACGCCCCCTGATTTCTACATTCAGCTCAACGCGCGTGACCAATTTCATAAGGACAAGTGAATTATATCTTGAGTCTTAAGATATCGGTCTTACGATAATGGACGATTTCCGTTTACGTGTACAGGATGATGCTAATCTTGAATGTCATGTCCGATGATATTTTTATCGATGTCTTTTTATTTTTATTATTTTTTTATATATAAATGATATGTTAATACGATATATATAACATTTTTTTATATCATTTATTAAATATAGTATTAAATATAAAAAAAACGTAAGGTTTTTGTTATAATTTGAAAAATAATAATTGTTATGCTCATACATACATAGTCGTATCATACATGTATTACATGTATCATGATGATGAGAGATTAATTATAAATATTACTTCCCCTAAAATATCAATAAAAAAATAAAAAGACTGATCGTGACAGTGACTCCAAATTTGATCGAAATCTGCTAATGATATTGATAAAATTTCTCATTATGCTTGTAGATAAAAAGCATACAATATGTTCTTAAATTAAACAATTTAAGTTAAATAATGATTTCCTAATGTATTGCGTCTCAAAATTATATTAAATGTGAAGTAAGTAAAAATAGTTCGTATTTATTGTTAACGTTGTAGGTTAGATCCGCACTCGGGGAAATAAATTATTATATATTAATATTTTCATTTCGTCGCTCTGGTAACAAGGCAAAGTCCGGCATTGAGTTCCGCCACTCATCACGCAGTCTCGACAGTCTACAGAAAGTGGAATTTCTTAACAGTAGGTTCCATTCTGCCTACCCTGCTACATGCGTGATACAGCATAAAACTGGAAAATATTAATAAAAGGTTTTAGAACTTGTATGGCCATTGCATTTTTGGGTATGTCTTGCTGCCAGAATGGGACCTGAAGCGTCTTTAAGTGTGTTTACGTTATGAATTATGGGCATTTAATTCACAATATAGCCCTATTGAATACGGGCATATATTTAACACCCATTCTAAGAAGCAGTCTATCTAGTATCTTTTAAAATTTTTTTTAGTTTAAACTTATTGTAAGCCAGCTATTTTAAAGTCGTCTAAATACACACCAGCATCACACTTAGCACTCCTGCATGTTATATAAAAAATACACATAAAGTGAACATCCCTATTTACACTTCAACCTGCTCAAAATTTTGTTTTGTGAGTTCAGATATACTTTCGTCGATATCACAAGCTAGTAAAAAAATATAGTGTAAATATATAGTATAATATAAGTCTATTATATTGAGGCCAGTCTTGTCGCAGGTGCCTAAGTGTCTGACTGTAAGTGTGCTTACAGAATGTGGGTTAGAGTCCCTTCTGAGGAAATGAAATATTTAATATTTTTATTTCTTTGCTCTGGTAAAGAGATATAATTCGGCGGGAAGTGAAGAATGAAAGGGTCTTAATGGAAACGGAGTACCTTAACATTAAGTTCCCAGATTCCCTCTGTCTACCCTGCTATGTGCTGGATACAGCGTGAGACCATAAAGAATATGAAATATATAAAAAAAATTGCCATATACAAAACTGAGCAAGTTAAATTATATTATAAAAGTATTTTAATTTACATTTGTGTATAATTATATATATATGTTCTATTCATACGTTAAATATACATAGATATATAGATAAATTTACCCATTAACAACTACTTAATAAAGGAAAAATGTGATATTTTATAACAAATATCACATTTTCTAGTATCTTCTGTATATATTAAATGCATCCGGGAAAACTAGTACTTGTTAATTAGACCCACTTTATATCCTGTCTCTTAAGGAAGCTGCCACAACCAACAAATGACAGATAATAATGAAATGGTCGCGATGTGTCGTTAATTGTGAGAACCACAAAGTCCGGCTTTAAGTCCATTCAATCTTGATCACCTTTTCATCTTACGTAATTTAACGTAATTTTTTTATTACTTTTGCCTAGTACCTACGTGACTTTGTAGGTTTTCATTTTAAATCGGAATTTTTAGTTAAAAAAATTAAGTAACGATGTAATTTTTTTCTAATTTCAATAAAATCTATTATAAGCGTGTACTTGTTACAAGTTAAAATTTACTTCTGATACTACATATTTTTGTTAATATATACTAGTTTCACTTTAACTGAAAGTAGAGACCTTGGCAAAGACCTTGCATAGGAACAGCTAAGAAATGACGATACGGAAATATTCGGTGGCATTGTTTCAGCGCCGCCTCCACCGTGTTAGCTGTTATACTCCGAGGAAACGGATGCTTAAAGATATTTTAAAACGTTACTCACGTTTCTTGTATGGCATCCCTCATCTATCTCATAATATATTACATAGAAACTACCTAACTACTAAAAGATATTTGAAGCTTGTAAATTTCGCACTCGTAGTATTTGTTGCAAGTTTTCTCAGAACAGACAGATATGTGGAGGACCTACCTACTAAAAATAGAATTTCAGCCTCAGGCGCACTTTATTTTAGATCTTATCGAGAATACACAAAAATATTGCAAGAATAAAAAAAAAAATAAACGGAAAGAGGAAAAATTATTTCATATTATCAAGGATTGTTATTATATTATAGTATTATTATATTATGTCATTACATTTGAATAAAAGAATAAAATATAAGAAATCAACTTCATGCTGTATCTCGTGGGCATTATGGTAGGCAGAGGGAACCTGGTGTTTAGACACATATTCCCCACTTTCTGCCAATTTTTTCGAGGATACGCATGTTAAGTCGCGGAACTCAACACCGGCTATTACATTTAACGTTACAATAGAGCGTGACAAGTTAATAAAAATGATAAAAATGCTATGCACGTGCAACACAAACAGGTTGAGATTACAAAATCAATAAACAACAATTTATTATGAAACCACGATTGCAGTAACTGAGTTAATCTTTATTTATTTACAAATTCCTTTCTTAGTATTAACAATGGTGGCTGAATTCCGCGAAAGCGAATCATGTGCGTGTAGAAGTGAACCAGCTCTTTTTTATTTGCAATATTTAGAAGGTGTAGGACGCTATTGAAAGTAAATATGTTGTATGTCTCTAAAATTATTTTTTTCTTTTACTTTCTTTTGGTATATAATAAATCCATATTGATTTCAGCTTTATTTCACTTGTGCCAAGAGTCAAGATACTCCGTTTTTCGCATTTAGCCCTAGTTTAAGTGGCTCATTCCCGCTTTTTGACTCATCAATGCCGAAAAAAAATTCATTATCTAATCTAGGGAATATGATTTCAAAACAATATGATTGTAAGAATAATATAAAATTAAATTAAATAAGTTATTAAAATTATATATTATTTTACTTTTATAAATATTAATATGATTATGATCACTTTTTAAAATTAAAAAATATTGGTATGACTTATTTAGATTTAGCGTTTTTTAAAAACTAAACAAGTTTAAAATTGTAAGTGAAAATATAATTACATATTTCATTTTTTACTTAGCTTGTAGATTACCGTATATATCATTAATAAAAATATTTATTTATATTTTAGCGATTCGCGATCAAACTTTATTATCAGAAACACAAGAAAAGTTTAACTTTAAATTGCTTCACGTCTGTTACAAAGGTATATTAGTTTCACGCGACAGTGAAGTATCAGGTTAAGATATCACAGTGGAGTAATTCTCTATATAGCTTATCCCGGAGACAGTCCTCGTGTTGTATTACAGTGACCACAGCGCAACAAAAACAAAGAGTGTCCTCAATCGTGCGTGTCCTGCCTGCGAGGCGTAGGGTTGGCTGTAACTAAGATTTACTATACTATTTAATTAGTATACGTTTAAGCTTTACGTTTTAAACTACATATAAAACCTATTTTGGTTTTTAAGCAAAATAAGTGGATTCTGATTAGATTAAATATTTAGAAAAAAGCAGCTTCACGCTTTATCCCGCATACAGGAGGGTAGGTAGAGGGAACCTAATGTTAAAACACTGCGTTCCCCACTTTGTGCCGAATTCTAGAGACATAGCGTGTTGAGTGTGCCTAATTCAACGCCGCGCTTTTGTCTCGAAAACAGAGTGAAGAAATTGAAATATAAATTTAAGTAAATATTTCATCTCCTCGAGTGGGGATCGAACCCTCAAACAGTCGGTTGTACTTTTTACCCCTGCGCCACAACTAGCCTAAATTATTAAAATATCAAATCTTTAAAAATCAACAGCAAAAAAATATATATTAAAATAAGTGCACTTGTGCAATTATTTATATATCTATTATTTATAGTTGCTAATAAATTTTGATATCTATTTATTTCTTATATATTTATATTTATTTCATTTTACACTACAGTGAATGTCGCTCGTTGCTACACACGCACGGTACTGATCCTTATAATAAGATGAAATAAAAGTACGGATAAAATGTTTTACATCACGTTCTATAAATACTCTATGACCTTAATTAGTGACAATTCACGTACGGCGAACTTTCCTATTAAGCGCCATTCCTATTAATTAAATACTTGCCATATAAAAATATAGGTATGGATTATAATGTGAAAGAATGTTATATTTCTTCCAACCCTGCCTATTAACCCGTTGCGTGGAGGTGGGCGGGGTAGGGGCAGGAAGCCGCAGGACATCCGACACGTACAGGAAGCGAAACCAGTTCCAGAGCCTTTGTCCCTCAACCTCCCCATCCCGCTCCAGTCCGACCACATTCCTACAACCTCAGTGCGCGAGCGCACCACACTCCAACGATGATCATTTCAAAATGACAAGTGAAATGATGAATACTAGGAGTATTTATTGAAGTAAGTATAGTAAAGTAATGTATTAAAACAAAAACTATTTTTGTACTTAGTAAAAACATAATTACCGTGAGCCAGTACGGTAGTCCTTGCTTGCTGATCATCACATCAAATCGGGCAATAAAATTTTTACTTTATCAATTTCTATATTTTTTATGGAAAGAAATTAATTCTTACAAGTACAAATAGTTATGTGTACCGTTTCAAAAATAATACGAATGTATAACCAATAAGACGACTTTAATAATTTATTTACTTACTTATTGAGGTCAGTCGTGGCGCAGGGGCACAAACGTGTGACTACAAATGTGA
>DVQM01001194.1:0-12829 GCA_018231645.1 Heliconius ricini | reverse complement strand
TGTACTGACCAAGATAGGGAATTGTCTATAATAATACCAAGGTTCTTAATAGATGAACTCAGGCTCAAATCGACGCCGTCAAACTGGATAGTAGGAGGCTATTCTGGTCAAGGTTTTTTAGTAGTTTAGAGCTACCAATTATACTGACCTGTGATTTGACAGGATTGACTAAGGTTAAGTCGAAAGATTTGCTCCACATTCTGCAAATCTTTATTAAGCTTTATGTATATGTACGTATTGAGGCCGGTCGTAGCGCAGGGGCACAAAGTGAGATTGTAAACACAACTGGCCGTGGGTTTGTTCCCCACTCTAGGAAATAAAATACTATAAATGATTTTGTTAGAAAAATATTGATTGACATATTGTCAGTATTTTACTGTTTTATTACTTTAGTATGTCCATAAACATCCAACAGTTTCATTGTTATAATGTTACGTATATTTCTAGGCACTTTTGGTGAAAACGCTCACAAAGTGGTTCCAGGGTCTTGGGACAGAGCAAAAATGTACATACGAGATATCTTAGAGGTTAAGAAATAACATTATTTTCTTTGTTAGTCCAAATTATATAATTATAAAGAAGAAATTAAAATTTTGAATATTTTATTTCTATGGGAATTGAACACAAAACCTGTCGCGTTCACTGTCACGATCGCGTAACGCAGTGACATAAGAACTCCGTGTTTAATTAAATAAACTCTTCAGCTTTACAATAATAGTTTATATTTTATTATAAATATCGATTTTCAGAATCTAAATTACAATGTAGTTGGATGGATAGATTGGAATCTTTGTTTAAATGAGCAAGGAGGGCCGACTTGGACAGGGAACTTTGTCGATGCACCTATCATAGTTGATGCGTCAAAGAAAGAATTCTTTAAGCAACCAATATATTACGCGTTGGGTCAGTTTTCAAAGTTCCTCCCGAGAGGTTCCAGGAGGATGAGGACTGTAAAAGAATTTCCAGCACCGAATCCTTATTTGGACATGTAAGTAATTTTTAATTTTGAAGCAGATGTGACGCAGTGGCACAAGCGCGAGACTGTAAGCGCGACAGAAGTGAGTTCGATTCTACTCTTATGAATATTTTCTTTTCTTGGCTATAGTAACAAGATAAAGCACAGCTCTAAGAGTTCCGCCACTGAACACCCAATGCCTCGGGAATTCGGTGGAAAGTGTACTCTGCCCACCACTCACTTATTTTTTTAATCTATTTTTGTTGCTATCATCTCATCCATATGGAACTTCGACATAACTTGAATCAACGTCAATACAATAGAGTGTACGTATTGGAGTTTCGCTAGATCAATTATGTTTATCATATTAATTAAAAAAAATGTTTTCTTGTATCATTATAACATTAATTTAATTCGACCTTGACTATTTAGTACAATTCAATCTAGACTGTATCTGTTACAGATTTTTTTGGTTTTGTTTTTATATGACGTTGGTTTGTTTCAGACAAGATATTGAGGCAATGGGACAGGAATATTTTGACCACGTCGCTTTTCTGACTCCTCATGGTACAGTAGTAACCATTATTCATAACGAGTAAGTATTTACAATACATCACTCCCTAGAGGGTGACCTATAATGTTGGGAGGGTGACCTTAGTACACCTATTTCAAGATAAGATAAAAATTAAAAGAAAGGTTTTCTAGGTACTTTATAAGATATATTTTATTGAAATATCGAGAATGAGGGCAGGCCAGGCCAGGTTTTGTGTTCGATTACCGTTCAAGAAAATTTAATATTTTTATTTTCTTTTCTTCGTTCTGGTGTAGAGATAAAACGCGGCGTTGAGTTTCGCTATTCCACAAGCAATGCCTTCAGCAACAAGGAATCACTTCAGAAAGTAGGGAGCGGAGTGCCTTAATATTAGGCTGCCTCTGCCTACCTATTGCCTGGTACATGTAAGATATACCGGAAAGCTAAAAAAAAGAATTTTATCACATTACTTACCTACTCCTTTACATTTTCTGTACATGCCTATCAATAAAGCATTAGAGGCCAGTCGTGGAGCAGCGGCACACCGACTGGTTGTGGGTTCGATCCCCACTCGAGGAGATGAAATATTTACTTAAATTTATATCCATTTTTTCACTCTGGTGTCGAGGCAAAGCGCGGTGTTGAGTTCTGCGACTTAACACGCAATGCCTCCAGAATTCCGCAGAAAGTGGGGAACGGAGTGACACTAACACTAGGTTTCCTCTGCCTACCCTGCTGTGTGCGGGATACAACGTGAAGCTGATTTTAATAGACCGTTATACCTTAATATACATTTTCGCTTATTATGCTAATTTTCATGTTTTCTTTCAAAGGGGCTTACAAAAGAAGGTTATGGTACGATTAAAAAAGAAAGTTCTAATTGTCGAGTTGGAAGCAGAATCTATTACGACGATAGAATTTATCATATGACATACAATTTCTAGTATTAAAATTGTCTTTTAATTTTCAATAAGTTTATTAGTTTTAAATCGATAAATATATTTTACTTAACTATAAACTCATTTAATGCTGGCTGTATATGGATGAGTTTTATTTTTGCAAAAAGGATTTCTGAGTTTTTAAGGAAGAAGAAAAGAAAGTCACGAGTCAATCTATTCGTCATGTTTTTCTCTCTCTTTTTTTCACGTTTCCGTAAGAAATTCGAAGAACAAATTCTTATTTCCCAAGCACTGTAACGTAAGCTTGTTTTGATAATGCCTTTGTAAAAAAATTAAACTCTTTCACAAAGACAAAGTTAAATAATTTTATTCAAAATAAGAAGTTACATGTTTCATTTTTGAACGTCAAATAAATTCCCACCGATTCGCTAAGGTGCCTCAAGACGAAAAAACGCCTCAGAACGCCTCAGAACTGAGAAGAACCGCCTCAGAACTGAGAAGAACCGTCCAAACAAAACACATTTTAACATTTCTGATAATGTTACTTTAAAACAGATTAGAGCGAGCATTTTATTCTCAAAGCGTGTTATCAATTATATAATCATTAATTTGGTAATAACTTTTAACACACAAACGTCTTTTCACAACTCTTTTAAATTATGATATGGAACATTCTTTGACGTTTTCTAAAAGCTGCTGACCGACCTGACCTGAAGTCTATTCGCCAATCCTCGATGGATATGAAGTTCCCACAGTAATTAAGAGTCAATAAAAAACATATTTTAGATATTTTTTAAATTATTTGAAATTTGAAAAACAATCAACATTCTTATAGTTAATAATTTTTTTTTTTCAAATTAAATATACATTGTTTTTCAACTGACAATTATCATATTGGAAAATATTCGAAATGTTCAAAATTACACTACAATAACACGTTAGTGTCAACATCGCACTGTTGACTGTAATTGAAAATAGCTATACTACGAGATACCTCTAAATACTATGCTGAAATCTGTTTTTTGACACAACACAGAATTGAATGAGTCACACATTGTCGTGATATAAAGCCTTATCTATTGCAGTCAAGTAACAAAATTTAAAAGAACATATTTCATATTTTTAGAATTATCTGTCATTATAAATTATATAATACTGTGTAAAATTATATGTGAATATTTATAAAACCAAAAATGAGATACATGCACGTTGTCTTGGCATCTCGTAAACATAAATCTGGAGAGTCCATTAATGAATATTTGCATATGCATAAACAGACAAACAGTCACTGAGTGGTTATTTAGCTTCTAGAATCGATATATTAACTGATTTCATTGTTACTAAGATATAAGAAATCTTTCATGAACAGAATTGACTTTTCTATCCTTTTATTATATACCTACATAGAGAATAGATTATGCACACGGCTGTACATGCGTGAGCACTTTTAAATTTCTTGACGATGAGTCCGCCTCTCAACGGGAGGCGAAACAGGGAACGAAGTGTCTTAGGACTAAGTCAAATTATAACAAAACAATGATACACAGTTATTTTTATACATTTATTGTCGTTCCAACACTAATTCACATCTTTCAATGCTGTGAATTTTATTACTACCCACATATATTCATCTACACGAATATAACATGAAGTACTTATTTAGAAAACGTATAAAAATTGAACGTAGCGGGACTCGAACCCGCTCCTCCTGGAAAATGACCAGGCGCTCTGACCACTAAGCCATACGTTCTCATCAAGCACGTCGAAATTTTTATACGCTTGTTACAAATTATTTATGTTGTTAGTATATCTGTAGTATCTGTATTTTTCTTTCCTAAGTGTAGAATAACACTCTAAAAATATTTAAAAATAACATTAAGTATTTTAACTAGATTTATTAAATACATCAAGATGAAGTAAATCCACGGCAGATCGTAAGACAGACGACGCTCTCGACGCCATATTGGAGCCGGAGGCGGTAGAGGATGACCGAGAATGCTCTACTGGCTTTTCCGTTTCCCAAAAACTCAACGCAAATTTGAGTTCCGCCCAAAATGCTTCTGATTGCGTCATCTGTAATAAAAATTACTAGCAAATAAATAATTGACGAAACGTCGTTATTTCTTATATCTATATGAAAATGTACTAAAATCGGATCTATTTTATGTATGTATTATATATATATTTTATCTGTATATGTATGTATTTGTATTATATATATTTTATGTATATATGTATTGTTTATTAATATACTTTTTAATTACGTCCACCACCCACTTTCTTAATATAATAACAGCTTCTTTTCGCCCTAAAGGTCGTCTGGGAGAGATGGCTACTTAGCCATAAGGCCACATTTTTGTACATTTGTTTTCTTTTTCTGTTTTTTTTTCTCTGTATTTTTATATAAGTGGTGTACAAATAAAGAAATATATCGACGGATAGTTTTAGATTACAAACACGTTAAAAACACGCATATATATATAAATATTATTTTTTAACTTCTCAGTAGTTTATAAGAGCAATAAAAACATTTGCGATTTTTTATTTTCAATAATTTACTTAGGGACCTTTAATATTTTTGTAGCAGTATAGGCAGAGATAATCTAGTATCCGATATATCGTTGTAGACTTTCAAATTCATTTTCAGTAGCGGAACTCAACTGCAGATTTTGTCTAAATAAGGCGGGAAGTAAATAATTTCCCCAAACTGAACTTAATGAAACATCAAGTTTTATCTATTAAACTCTCTTATTTTAATAAAAATTGTGTGGTAACATTCGATTTTGAACTTTATGATAATTATAATAAATATGGAGTATACATATTTTAATTAAAGCTCTTGAGACGAAATTGAAGGCACAACAATTAAAGACATTTAAATAGTTATTAGTACTGGGCTATGATGGTGGAAAAAAGTTTAAGTGAGACCTTGGTGGCTCAGGGTACAAGCGTGGGACTGAAACCGTAATGCTTGTGATTCCATTCCCACGTGTGGGAATGAAATATTTAATATTTTTATCTCCTTGCTCTTGGTAAGGCAAACGAGGCAAAGCGTTAAGATCCGTCATTCAACATGCAATACCTCAAGAATTCGGCAAAAAGTGTAGAACGGAAATGTCCTTATAGGAAGCGAAGTGTCTTAACTACTCACCAGGTTCCCAGGTTCCCTGTGCCTACCCTGCTATATTAAAGATACGGGGTGAAGCTAAACAAACTTATTTAGACGAAACAAAAATATGAGGATTTTTTTCGGTCTAGTTGAATATACAGACAATTCTGCTACTTAAATAGAAAATGGAGTGTCTTTTAATTAGGTTTCCGCTGCCTACCCTGCCGTGTGCATATAGCGTGAAGCTGATTATTAAATAGAAAATGTGCTCTTAGCATTGCGCTATAGTTATTTCCCGCATAAGATAAATGTAGATATATTATGTATTGTCGGACCTCAATGCCGCTCTCTTTCCAGAACCGGCAAATGAAAATAGTATTAAATTTTCCCGAGAAGGGATTGCACTTGATTCTACAATCATGAAGTATACAATCAGATACTCCGGAATACAGTCCAGAATAGAAATTTACCTCCATGACGCTAGATTGGTGCGAATGTAATAAAAAATATGATAAATATACCTTTTGTTCAACGGCCACATCTCTAACGTGCCATAGGAACTCGAAGCCTCCCATAGCGGCAGCCATTCCGCAACCAATTCCCAATACTACGAAGACACCACCAACATTGTCTACTCCTAGTTCTGCGGCTGCAGCGTCCTCTGCTACTTCTTCCGCCTAAAATAATAAGCTAGCCAAATTCATTTGTTGAAATGTAAATTAAAATTCATTTGATGAGATACTGGTAATACAGAGTGTCTTTGTCAGCACCACTTTAAATGAAACCACAGTTTTAACTACTCTAAAAAAACAAAAATGAAAAAGACATTTTTTTAACAAAATAAGTATTAAAAATATCGTTGTAAAGTAAAACATCATTTGTTAAGAATGACGACACACGCAGCCATAAATCTCTCAAAAGGGAACAGCCGCACACGCCTCATCCCGAAATCAAGTCGTAGGTATCGGCGGCAAGGTTCAAAGTTGTTTAAGCTTTAGTAGTATTTTAGTGTGTAGTATGTGTTTACGTTATTGGTATCTATGCGTAACTGCGGCAACGAAATACAGGTATGGATAAACATCGTGAAATGAAAAAACAATCCTACGTTTAAACTTTTAAGGTATCTTAATTAATTTCTTTAGGTATGGATTTAAAATATTTTACCCTATATGCCGTTCCCGTAAAAGGAGCGCTGACGCTCCACCTTAACGAATAATAACAGTTTTGCAATTTTGTAAGACATATATATACAACAATAATTATTTATGGCACGCCATTCATATTACCCGTATAGATCGTATTTTTTGTGGATACATACGTTTGGTTGTCAGTCAGTATCTCTTTAGAGTGGATTATTTTAATTGTGTATATAGTATTAGAATAAAAGTACTTGTTGTTTTTAAAACATGCTGAGCTAGTCGGTGTGTATGTGTGATGAACAGTGTAAAAGATTTTTCAATTTTTTATTTTCGGAAACATAAAATATAAATATCTATGTAAAAAAAATCTTAAAGTTATAAAAATAAGAGAAATTGAGTCCATAACATAAAATAGTTACCCATTACAGGGTTGTGCACTGTATTCGGTCGTTTTTATTTGCCCCTTCTTCCAAGTCTTGATAAAAAAAATAGATTAAAACAATGTTTTGCACTTACAACACATGCTTCCTCTTTAGGAACCATCCACCATCGATTTTTAAGTTCTACTAACTTCCCACTTTCTGCTAACTTTAAAACTGCATTGTCGACTGCCGTCCTATATGACGATTCTAAAAATGAAATTATTGTTATAAAATATTTGAACTAAATTTTGTGAGTCATTTTTTACCCATTTCATTAATTCAAAACTATTTTAAAAAATTAGATATCAACGACGCTCGCTCGCTGTGAATATGAAATAAAAACTTAAACTTACCGAATGGCATAGCTATACCGTATCCCTTAGAATCGAGAGGACCACCAACTTGCATCAAATCACAATGTCTTTCCAATTGATATTCAATAGCAGTGGATTCCATTAAATAAGCATATCCCCGTTTGCCTTTGAGTACTCTTTCTACACCTTCGTCATTATTCAAGACAAAAACTGATGGTCGCGCTGACTCCATAGCTGCCCACATTTTTTGATATGTGGAATGATTGGATCGCTAGAGAGTAAAATAAATGAAATATATTATATATAAAGACAAAAATATTCTATATAAAAAAGTGCTGCACCGCTTAATTAGAAAATAAGGAAGCACTGGTACTTGTGCACACGAACTTAGTAACTTATAAATTAAATACAGCAATACCTTAAAGAAAGAAGAAGTAGATCCTTTTTCTAAAGTTCCATACTTGATCTTAGTTTGCGTTGCCAAATCTTCTGCACTTTTAATAGAATCGTCCATAGCCGCATTTGTAAGAAACGCTGCTAAATTTGCGGTATAAGATGAACACATTATTAAAGCAAAAAACCACCACATACCGCACACCCACCTTGTTGAATAACCTCTGTTAAAATTAAAGGTACATAGAATTTAATTAAATTAAATTAGGTATTTTTTTTGAAAAGTATAAAAATTATTTATATTTATCGTGTACGACTACCATTCTGACTATTGAGCTGCTGCCATGGTTGCTGGACAACTAAACTTGGCTTCCCTTGGCTCTTTTTCAACCGAGTAGACTGATCACAGGGCTCTAGGCCCATTCTAACGACATACCCACATTTGTGAGTAAAGGCAGAACTCCATGGTCAAGAGGTCACCAAGCACTCTTTCTCCTCTCCCCTTGACAGAGAAAACCACAGATAGTAGTAAAGTAATTGAAGATTTTTTTTACTTCCTTGACTATAAAAGCGATCATTGTGGGTTCCATCCCCACCATCTAATTATATATAGATTATATTTTAACTATTTTAATTCTGGCGCATAAGCGGGGCTTTGATTCCATTCAACATTCAGTGAATGACAGCGAGGGAGGAAGAGTAAGTAAATCTTTACATAAGGTTATCTCTGCATGATCAGTTATCTAGGAAAAAAAGCGTGAAAATGTATTTTTTTACTTTAGTTTAAAAAGAACAATGAAAATAAAGAACATACTTAGGTAAAATATCAGATCCCTGCGTCATAATGGAACCTACAGTGAGCCAACACGAATTTTTAATATGCCAAATATTTTCCAACTCCTCTGGCGATTTATCACATGGATGAGGATTTTCCCAATCGTTTGGTGCTAGCCTGTAATTTAAAAGTAAATATCTTAGCACGATTCAACTAATTATAATATGTTAACTGCGTTTAAACTAAATTCATGATATAAAAATATATACAAAAATATTCTACTTTTATTATTCTAATAATATACTCTTTTTTTCAAAAGAATGCCTACCTGGCTAATATATGCAATAATAAAGACACCATCAAGTAAGCAGCGGCCATATAAATCCAAACGTCGACAGAAAACGGCTTTAAGAAAGAGAAAAGTTCGGGTTCAGGGGGAGTCGGTTTTGAATATAAAATACTAATTCCCAAAGTCATGAATGGTGTTGTAAAGTCCACAGCAGTTCTTCTCTCATAAGTAATTGTTAAGTCGCATATTGCTAATTCGGCTTTCTGTAAATATATAGTGTTTTTTTGTTAAACATATTTATAGCGCGTCCATTCTGCCAATCAACACGCAATACTTCGCGAATATAAAATAAGAAAAAAATCTTTACGCTTTATACTATGAAGTTCTCGTTTTTCACTTTTTACCCGACATTTAAAACGGAGTTATAATAAAAATTCAGAATAGGGATCGAACCCACAAACTTCACAGCCTCCAAAAAAAGTGATTTTTTTTTTAAAAAAGATATAAATTTAAGAGCAACAATTAGAAATATTTTTTTAGCTTATCGCCGTCCACTACTGAACGTAGCCCTCATTCATCACAAGGATTTACGACGAGCTGCGCTAAATCGAGGCCTTCTTAAAAGTTACGTCGAAAAAAATATTAAAATAAAAAAAACCGTCCTTTACGGAAGACACTTAGGATGAATTTTTGAATTATATATAAAATACCTACAATATTAGGTAGGTATATATTTTGTAGGTATACATTTACCCTCTCAAGAAGATGTCCAACTAGACCGTCCCATTTCTTCGTATCTTTATTGTACGACCCGTAACCGTTTCCTGGTACTATTTCTAGTTCATAGTTCAAATGCAACGTTTCCTTTAATATTTCGTGTATCAAATCTTTCGAGTAACCTTCGTATCGATCATTTCCTGTCAAAACTTCACCATCTTTTGCACTCCTTTCAACTAAATATGGAGCTCCAATACGAGATACAACTCTGAAAGTTTTATTTTGCCATTTTTCTGCTAGCAAATCTGATACTTGGTCGGCTGATCTTGAATAATTAAAACCGGATTCGGCAGTCCATTTAGCGATGCTATTGAAGCCGTTGTTAGATAGTTCCATAACTTCTACGTAGAAGTCTACACGTTCACCTGTCACATTGTTAACGGCGACGCGGCCTGTTATACCCACAACAGGATTCTGAAAAATTATGATTATTTTTAACATTTTTAAACTGTTATTTCTCACTACAATTACGGGGTAGGCAGAGGGAACCTAGTGTACGAAACATCGTTCCCTTTTAACAGCTGAATTCTGAAGGTATTGTTGTTGAGTGGCGGAAATCAATATTAAATATTTCATTTTACCGAGGGAAAATCAAACGAACAACCTGTTGTTTGCAGTCACGCTTTTGATACGCCACGACCTGTATTTTGTCTACGAACATAATTATTATAATTTGTATGTGTTTGTCATTCTATAATATTTTTTAACATTACCGTTTACGTTACCGTTTAATGATAAAACTGCTTTACCATATTTCTATATGTACGCATAATATTAAAGTGTTATTTGTATCTGATTAAAAACACCCTATGAAACCAGTCGTCTAATGAAAAATAGCTGTTTACGAAATATGAATAGTTTCTGGGATCATTATTTTATTTATTTTACTTTTTTAAACTTATACTTATGTTATATACACATGTTTAGATTTAGAATATATACTACATACAGTTAATAAATGATTATTGAATTCTTCTCCAATATCCCATTGTGCATCTGAATTACACTCAATTGGCTGGGCTTCTATTGCTAACTGGTCGGGAGATTTTTTTATTGCATCTGTAATCAGTCTTGCCGCATCACTTGCTAAGGCTGCCTCTACCTAAAAAATAAACCAGACAAGCGCGAGTTGAGCTCTCCCACCGAGGGTTCCGTACAAAAATTGGAGATCTCGAGCTTTTTCTGAAATCGATATCGAGCTTAGCTTAGCCAGAGCTTTGTCATCGTTTTTTTTATTTTTTCAGTTTATTACCATTTAAAAAATCTGATACCTCACTTGAAGTAACAGCTAAATACCAAATTTAAACCCCTTTAAGGCTTTTATTTTTTAAAATTTTACCACTATTATATAGTTTTCGGATATCTTCCTGAACTATCATTACCTGTAGATGGTAGTTGCTCAATTTCATATTTCTAGTTCAACCCTAGAAGTTCCTTATTAATTTCGATTCTCGTTGTCTCTCATTTAATTTATGGTGGTCGATAAACGAAACCAGTAACTATATTACATTTGCATTTGAAATACAATTTATTAAGAACTAAAATATAAGGCAGCACAATGTTTTTATCATTTTTAAAATGTAATTCTACATTTAGTAAAAAAAAAACTTTTTGAAAACGTATAAAACATAAATAAGTTGTAGCAAGCGTATAAGAATTTCTACGTAGCTTGATGAGCTGTACGTATGGCTTAATGGTCAGAGCGCTTGGACAGTTGCCAAGAGGCGCAGGTTCACATCTTACGTTTTAATTTTTATATTTACGTTTTAATTTTTATACGACTTCTAAAAAGTTTTTAAGGTAAGCATATAAATAAAGAGTACGTTACGACAACTGCTAAATATAGAAAACAAACTGCAGTTCAGCGTAAGCGACCACGTAGTTTATGTATAGAATACATATATAAATGTATAACAACGTATAGTATGATGGTAATATTTTAAATATTATATTTCCTTACATTTATTTCATGAGTTTGTGGAGGCACTTTAACAACATCCGGTGCCCTGGCTTTCCAGTCGGCGTGTGACGAACTCGTCCTCGAGTCGGAAGGGTCAAATATCCTTAGACACGTCACATTTGACAACCCACGTCTTAATTCTTGTAAGTCCAAAGTGTGGGCATCTAATGACGTCAGAACAAAGCTCTGAAACAATGACAAATTTTGTTTCAAAAGGAGCTGGAACAGAATGAAATTAATAAATTTACTATCGCTAAGGTCATCATGACGTAGAAAGCGGTAACTGAAATTTTCTTTATATGACATAGTAAAATGCGTAATACAAATCAATATTTTCTCTTATAACAAAAGTACCAACGATACAAGTTTTTATTTTACACCAGAACCAGGAAAAAATATTTCAGCATTTTTTTATATTATTTATATTTATACAGACAGGGTATAGGGAACCTGGAGTTAAGACACTCCGTTCCCATTAAGACATACGTACTTTCCGCCGAATTCTGGATGCAGTGCGTGCTGAGTGGCGGATATTTAAATAACTTTAAAAAGTCAAAACTTTTCCATATTGGGTATGGAAAAGTTTTGACTTTTTAAAGTTCCAGTTCCAGTCTGCATAAATATAATATTTTTTCCTATTATTAATCTCATCATATTAATCTTATATTTTAATCTTACCATATAATCTTCAAAGAATTTAACCTCATGCGCTTGTCTTAAATAACCAAATACTCTATCGGATGGACAATCAACAATAACTCTTGTAGTCCCGAAGGCTTTCAGTGATTTAAACAATTGTCTGTTATCGCCATCGGGTACTAGTCTTCTTATAAGCCATTTGTGACTCGGATCTGCGTGCTTTAAAATCTCTTGCAGCCGTATAAGCCCTTAAATATAGCGAAATAGAATTTCATTATTTAAAGTTTAATTAAATATTATTTATTGTGTTTGTCGCATCGTGGCTCCGAAACATTTAAAATAGTTTCGATTTAGTTTTTTTTTTGTTTTAAAGATGGTTTAATTTGTAGCTCCGTTTAGGACTGCCGTCCTCCACGGAGCTACAAATGAAATCATCTTTAAAACAAAAAAAAAATAATTCTTAGGATATGCGGAGTCAGCTTAGCTGATCAAATCCGCAATGAGGAGGTACACTGAATGGCTGAATGGTACTAGCGAGGATGTCACGGTGAGAATGAAGATGAACGTGCTTAGCTGGTTTGGGCACGTCGAACGAATGAGTGATGAAAGAATGGCAAAAAAGATTT
>DVQM01001193.1:0-12834 GCA_018231645.1 Heliconius ricini | reverse complement strand
CTGGTGTCGAGGCAAAGCGCGGCGTTGAGTTCTGCCACTCAACACTCAATGCCTCTAAAAATTCGACAGAAAGTGGGGAACGGAGTGTCTTAACTTTAGGTTCCCCCTGCCCTACCCTGCTGTGTGCGGGATATAGCGTGAAACTAATTTAATTTTTATTTTTATAAAATAATAAGCCGTTACTGTGTTATTTTATGGCTTAATGATATTTATTTAATCAGATTTTTTATCGGAATCGCGTTGAACCACAGCAAAGCAGCTGGAACGGTCGCGAGAGCGAGAACGCTGATTCGCTATGTTAAAATTTGTATATATTTTTCCAAACAATTTTTTAAGACAAAAATATTTATTAAGACGTTGGGTTGGAACTGATAGTTTTTCGAACAATAGGTATTATATCAAGTTACCACCATAAAATTTCTTAGGTTCCTCACACATCGTAATTTATTCTTATAGGATGTATTCCGGTTAACATAATTGCTTTGAAAAAGTGAACATAACGCGAAAATCAAAGATGCTATAGAACAATGTTTTAACAACGGTATAGTTTTAATTTTATTTCGACAGACGGCGTTATAACTCCAAGCAAATTTCAAAAGCAACTTCAAGAATATTTGTCCAACGAAACCTACTTTCCTGATATTTCTGTCAGTAGACCTTCGAATAGAGTGCATTGGGCTATACAAGTGAGTATATTTTTCTTTTATATTTTTTTATAGATAAATAGCCTATCAATAATTAACTGTAACATGTTTGACCGAAGAAAAAAAAATAATTATACCTTTTTTCACCATAAGTTACACGAATATACTCGATCCAATTTTTCGGAGTTGAATAAGCTACGTAGTTGCGGTTTGTAAGGACTTTGTCTCGAGGCAATCCTATTGCTTCGACGGCTCAAACGAGAGTGCCACGAGTCGCTTTTTTTTCGACTTGGCTTTATTGTTGTTGACCTGGTATGGTCTTGACGGCGTCCCCGGGCGGGGAGGGATGAGGGTAGCTCACCTCTGAAGAAAAAACCACGAGTCGCCAAGTTCAAGTAAGCAAGTATTTACATTACCTGGTCTGGTAATAACATTAAGCACGGCATTGAGTTCCGTGTCTTGACACTGAATTCCATCTGCCTTCACCTTGCTTTATTCGGGATACGGCGTGAAGCTAAAATATATATATTTGTCACTCTATTTGTATTGTTTTTTCTCTATAACAGGTACCAGACGATGAAGAACAAAGTATCTATGTGTGGCTCGACGCCCTCATCAATTATTTAACTGTAACCGGATATCCAAATAAGGACATAGTACACAAAAACAGGATATGGCCGCCGGATTTACATGTCGTGGGCAAGGATATACTCAAGTAAGTTTACTTTTATATATGTATTTAAATATTTTTTGGTAAAATATTGTCAATTTGATGTTATTATTAGTTTTATTGGAATAAATGTTACGTATTGTGAAAGATATGCATTATACGTACTTTTTAATAAATAATAAAATTCCATGAATAATAGCAAAAAATGGTTGCCAGAATAATGCTCATGTCAATATAATTGGCAAATCAATTGAAATAATGAAAGAAATTAATATAATAACCAGGTTCCACGGCATTTACTGGCCAGCATTTCTAATGGCGGCTCGCTGGCATCCTCCGCGACGTCTTTTAGTACATTCTCATTGGACAGTACAGGGTGCTAAAATGTCCAAATCCTTGGGCAATGTCGTTTCCCCTACAGCCGCCCCCGTGCCCAGTGAGGCTTTGAGATACGTTCTGTTGAGGGAGGCAACGCTGGCTGACGATGCTAGTAAGTATATATTTTTATTGACATATTTTTGGTTTATAGCATGGTAGTTTGAAATAATTCCGAAAACGAAATCAACTTACATTTCCCCAAGTCGGGATCAAATCCATAACTATCATATGTATTAGTTAGGCACTTGCACTGTAACAAAATCACGTTTTAAATGTAATAAAAAGAAAAAATCAGCTTCACGCTGTATTCCACACACAGCAGGGTAAGCAGAAGGAACATAGTGTTAAGACACTCCGTTTCTCACTTTCTGCCGAATTCTGGAGGCATTGCGTGTTGAGTGGTAGAAATCAACGCCGCGCTTAGACTAGACACTAGAGCGAAGACTTTGAAATATAATGTAAGTAAATATTTCGTCTAATCGAGTGGGGATCGAACCCACAACCGACCACCACTAAGTCGGATTTACAGTCACACTTTGTGGCCCCGCGCCACGACTAGCCTCTACGTTACAAATGCTATTAAACTATTTGGTTTTTATTAAATTATTTGAAGGGTTCGTGGCTGATTGGAACAACGTATGACTGTAAACGCGATGGTAGTGTGTTCAGTTTGTTCACGGGACGGAATATTTTAACACTGGGCTCTACTTACCCCGTTACAATCGAGATGCAGCGTGAAATTATTAATTTTACTTCATTTATATTTATTACATATATTATTATTTTCTCTATATTCGTTTTTTAATTTTCAAATTACCAAACAATAAAATTAATTTATTTATTTATTAAAAAAATAATAACATTTTTTAACTCAATCTGTTATCAAATTTTAAAGACATGTATACAAATATTACAAATACGTATCTATTACAGATTATACAGAAACAAAACTAATTAACATAGCTAACTCCGAATTAGCTGATACTCTCGGTAACCTGGTAAGCCGCGTGTCAGGCGCGGCGTTAAATCCACGCGCGGAGTTTCCAGCGTTAAGCGCACACGAATTAACCGGCTTGGTTACACAAAATGTGGCTTCAGAATTATTGGATAAGATAGATAGGTTACCAGGTGAGTTGAATATTTTTGTTGATCTTACATTTACTATAGTTTTATGGTGACTTAATTATATTCGGCTAACTAACCTTTTTATAAATATAACTGCAGAAATACTAAAAAAAATATCCCAAAAATAGATTTGTTTTAATTTTTGTATTACTCAAACAAAGTAACTAACAAGTACTTCAGTGTCTTAATTTTAGATTCGCTCTGCAAAAACAATCGTTAAATTAGAAATCAACTAATAATTAACGAAAGGATGTCGTAAAACCTAATTTGCTTATGTAAAACTAGATATCAACTCAGCCATTTCCATTTCCATTTTCAGACAATATTAGCGATAAGACCGCCTATTGTACTGTGCTAAGTATTAATATTACACATATTATATATGTGTTGTGCATTTCTGTTGTACAATAAAGTTTTTTTTTATTATAATTTCATATAACTCAATATTTTTTCCACAGAAATCTGCCACACCCACTACACAAATTACCAATTCTATAAAGTAGTGGATGCTATCATCCATGTTTTACACCACACTAATTTATTCTTCGAAACAATGAAACCCTGGGAGCTTAAGAAAAGGCCGGAATGTCAGAAAGAGCTGGACATCATCCTCCATATAACCTTGGAGACACTCAGGATCTGTTCCATACTTTTGCAGCCGATCATACCCAAAATGTCGGAAACAATCTTGGATAAGTTGCAAATTCCAAAGGAAAATAGATTTTGGCATTTTTGTGTTCCTTCATGGAGACAAAATGGCGTCATTTCTGAAACTACGAATATTCAAAGTGGGAAATTGGTTTTGTTTCAAAGGATTTATGTGGATAAAGTTAAGAAGAAAGCGAGTGGGTGAGATTATTTAATAATAAAGTGATGGTTGTGGGTTTGATACCCACTCGGTTCAATTATGTTTTCATTTCCCCGCTCTATTAAGAAAAAACACGGCGTTATGTACACAATGTCTCAAATTCGAACAGAAGTCTGCTAAACTAAATGCTAAATACGGCATGAAGCTAAAAAATGGTGTATATTTGATTTAAATTTGTAAAAGCGTTTTTGTAATCGTGCATTATAATTAGATAAATCATATAAAAATATCAAAACGGGATTTGAATTTGTACCTGTTCGGGTTTAGTTATTAATTTTTTTGTATTAAGTTGAAATTTTGGAAAAAAGTTAAGTTAGTAATTTCCAAGTTCTAAGCAACCCTACAATACTAATAATTATAATAAAAATATCAGACGGAGTTATATAAGAATGTATAGATAACGTAATTGGCAGCGAACAATCTGTAAGAACATCATTGCAAATTCGAATCCCGTTATGTTCATATTTTTATACGTTTTCAAATTTTTTCGTTGTTTTTTTTTGTATTAAACATTATATATTAATTTACTACTTATACTACCTTAAAACTCATTCTTTATCAACTTCTTTAACAAATATAGTTATTATTTCTCTTATATATGGTGCTGCAATTGTAGATTTATGAAAATTAATAAGTTGTGGTGTGTTAATTGTGAAAAGGCAATAATTTATGGACATTTAATTTTGTGACTACTGATTTTGTTGCCAGATGTTAAAAGCTATTTTGTCATATTCAATCTAATTTGGTCCACATGTCTGATCTTACAAACAGGTTATCTCCTTCTTATCTCAATTTCTAGTATTTTTTTTAAATCTAACGTTATATAAGTTATGTCACTTTCATACTGCACATGTATATACTTTTACATAAACAAACACTTTTGTAAATAAATAACGATTATTCATATTTTTCAATTATGTCTTTATTTTTATTTTCTTAATTATCATACAATATACATGATATTGAATGCATTTTTTGTATATTTCTGTAGTGTAGATTCAATGTTGGACTGATCTTTCTGTATTTACGAATAAATGTTAAATAAAATATTAAGTAATAAATGTGTCTTTTATTTACTATGTATTTAATTTTTACTAATTAAAAATAATCAAAAATATCTTGACAAAGTGTAAAAAGAGTGAGAATGCAAAGCACGTACATAATATAATAAATCAAGATAAATTCCTGCTTAGATCAACAAAGATTTCATTTAAAAATAATATACATAGAGGAGTATCAACTAATTGTAGGATTAAAATTAATTTATTCAGAGGTAAAAAAACAACAATACTATATCGGAGTCAATTTATTTATGAATACGCTTACTAAATAATAATATTTGCATCAAAATACTGCAATAACGACTAACAGTATTAAGAAAGCTAAATTACACTCCTAAGACGCTAGGTACAACCCGCCTCGGCCTCTTGCCTTAAGAATTTCAACTTTATTTCACTCATTATAAAGATGAAATTAATATGACATCGACCCAAACCTTACCAATATAAATACAAGTTAATATCTCAATACATTTAGTCGAAAATGCATTTATGAGTATAATACAGGTATGAAAAAATCTAACGTGTAACGAAACGTCCAAATTAAAAATAATTACTAAAGAAACTAAATAAAAAAAACTCTATTAACAATACACTAGACAATACATTGACGTATAATATAATTTGAATAAAAAAGAAATAATCGTCAAAAAAGATACCTGAAACGTTCCGTTACACGCTACACATAAATATATTAATACAAATAATAAATTCATACAAAAAAACTTAGTTACACTCGTACTTTGTAAATGCTCACCAAACTCGATCTCTCTGAAATACATTTAAGCTTTTCCAATAAAATTATTGAAACGCTCGACACATTAACGATGACATTTTATTTTATGATCTATATTATTAATAGAGTTGTCAATAAAATATATAAATTAAAACCCCCATTTCGCGCCACCATTTGTTTAATATTGCTAAGTATAAAAATACTATTGCTATACATATTATATAAAAACACTATATGCTATGGCGATCTGAATTTTGGAATGGAAAAGCAGTCGGTGGCGACGCGACAACGGTTGTTATACACAAAAAGATTAAACAAAACTTATTTTAACTAGATTTATTAATCTCATTTATATTTCTAGATACTTAATTAAATTAACTTATAAATAGCTTCAAATATAAATGACATAAACAAAATATAGTTAAAATTAGTTTAAATTGGTCACAAAAAAACTATAACCATACAAAAAAATCAGCTAAAACGCTACCGTTTCTGTGAAAACCTGAGCAGTGCTGTTAACTAATAGACCTACAGTGAGCAAATTGACGTAAAAATCTTAAGTTAATACAAACTATTAGCTAAGTGGTACTTCGGTAGTGTTTACCAACCTGTGACGTCATCGCGAGACTCGAGTCAAAATGCATTAATTACTTACATCTAACAAACAAGTATCGCATAAAAATATTTTTAACCGATACGTCAATTATAATTTGATTGCAAAAACAAAGTTAAATATTAAAAAATTTATTTTTATAATCACATTATACACGACATATTGTTTAAAAATAATTTTATTTAACATGTTTAATTGCAACAAAAAGCTAACTCTGGAAATGTCATTTAACAACGTACAAGATCGCGTCCAAATACGAGGGCTTATAAATAGTTAAATTTCATAATGATGGCTTTACGAATTTATATAAATTATTGGTACGTCAACTTCGAGACGCTTCGAGAAACTTCGAGGTGGTTAGAGAAGCTTAACATTTTTTGTTCATATAGACGGTGTATATAAAAAATAAAAGCTACAATATCCACATTCAAAACAGGCAAGTGACATTCGTCCTAATCAACATTAATTTTACAATTCCTTAAATATAATACAAAAAATATAATCAGAAATAGATAAAGCAAAAGTTTTTATGTACGTATAGAAGATGAAACTTCAAGAAACCGTCCGTACACAGGGGGCTGTCGATGTCTCTTTCTAACATAGATAAAGGACAATACGTCTGTCCTTTACTCTTAATTAAAGACACCAGATCTCAAAATATATACGAATCGATTTGAAAAATCTTATACAAAACGACATCCACAGAAGATTTTAAAATTTTACATAGAAAAAACATCGAGTTTCAAATTCACGATCTAACGCTTATTTATTTTATTTTTTTTTTCGATTACTCATTATTGCTCGATTGCATATTAGGTAGGTTTGTATTACGTTATATTATTTATATTATTCAAAAATGTAAAAAAATATTATTTTATTGCATTGAAATCAAAGAAGCTTCGTTCCTTCGTCGGCCCACAGATAGTATCCATAGAGTACAAACTGACCAAACAGAAAGATAACAAAACGGATCATGCAGTCTCTTTCTCGCTATCTTCAGATAAATTAATAGTCAGGTAAAAATATGATGGGCTGTTTTTCAATTTCACAACCTCTATATTCACTATCTGTATCGACCACGTACTATCCTGTCTAACATCATTCTAAATACCGAAAAGCTTTATTCCATTCTATTTACCTATCACGTATTTTCTATTTTGTCTATTTATTATGAAAATATTTGCATTTCTCGTCCAAACCTCGTGCTAAATCCAAAGCGATCTAATTCCATTAAAATAGCTTATCATCTTTACTTTTCCATACACTAATATATACTTGACGAATAAAAATCTGCGTCTAAATATTATAAGCCGATGAAAAAATAGCAAGTACTAATTTAATTTTGCGCACTTCGCAAAAAAATAAAAGGAATCAATTGCGAAATAAAAAATTATGTGTACCACACATGACCAACTCAAGATTTAACAAAAAACATCAAACAAAACATTCAAAATAATATTGAAGAAAAAAAACTACGCCCTTAATTTATTAATACAATTTAAAAGTAAAAAACATTTAAAAGTAAAAATTTAAGAAAGTACAAATGCATTCAAAACCAACCAATCTTCACCCTCCTGTTAATCAATGTTGCTAGTTTTTATATACATTAAAAAAGATATCCAATGTCTGTTACCTTTGATTTAATGTATGTATATAAAATATTACACCTCATAACTTCGCTAACAATATTGATTCTTATTGACATTACCGTTTTCCCCTAATTGTTTTGTTCTTTTTACGTTTGAGCTATGATTAAATAATACCTAGCGACATCGTATATCGTAGATAAAGCATTAAAATAAATAAATACACAGTACTCAGAGATAGAAATTAATATTTAACTGAGATTTAATCACAATATTTGTTGAAATTATGTTTAAAACTTGGACATTTATTAAGTTAATTATCTTAAGTTCATCTTCATATTCGTTATGGCGCTAACTTCGCAAATTTTAATTATTACTAAACAAAAGTTTATAATATTATTTAGAATTAAAATCGACTATATACGTATGTCATCACAATCAGTCATAGTCATAAAAAAATATTAAATAGAAATTTTTCTATGGAACAGACAATGAACCATATAAATATATTAATTTATATGGTTCATTGTCTGTTCCATGGAAAGATTTATTATTAATTATATAAATACATACAAAAAATTATAACTTACAACTAAATTGTTCATGTTCTTTATAAAAAAAATCTTTAAGGCTCATGTAAGGACTGTTCTAGAGTTTTGAAGAAAAAAATAAATACAAATACTACAGCTGGCAACCCTAAAAAACAATTCGCGGCCGTTTTAAATCTATATATAAAAAGGACATGTTCTGACTGACTGAGGTAAGACGTGAAGTTTGGACAGATGTTTATTTTTAAAATCTGGACATCGACTAAGAAGGGATTTTGAAAAATTTTAAACTTAAAGGGAAAATAGGGGTTGAAAGTTTGTATGGATTTTTTTTTAAATCGGCACCGGTTTTAATAAAATTTTAAATTTAGACTCTTAAAAATATTTAATTGAACACGTATTTCATGGTTTTTTTTCAAATTTACCTCCCAAGGGTTCCAATAAGAGGTTGAAAGTTTATATGGAAAAATCTTTAAATCGCCACCGACTTTTATAAAAAAATAAATTCAGACTGTTAAAAATATTATATTGAACACGTGTTGCGTGGTTTTTCTAGAATTCACCCCTCAGGGTGCAAATAAGCGGGCGAAACCGCGCGCGCCCACTAGTAAAATATACTTATTTAATTACTTTCGTATTTAGAAACAAAAATTATCTTTAATCTTTCATCTTTTTTGTTTCTCAGAAGGAACCTAGTGGTGATGGCTACAAGAAATCTTGTTTGAAGTGTTTAAACAATCCAAGCAAGTTTGCTCAAAATCTATTAGAAACATTACCTTTTGAGTAACGGACCTCAACGCCACGCTATGGCTTAACAAGACATTAACACGGTCAATAATTCATTTCCATAAAGTATTTATATTTAAAGTAATCTCCGACGTTGAACTTCACTATACATAACGTTTCGAAATATAAAAAAGGAAGAACAATGAGTTAGGCCACTATGTTACCGAATAAAAAAGCCTAAAACAGTCACTACATAACATTTAGCGATTTAACAGGTACAGAAAATGCATTACGTACATACATACAAACACATAATAAAAGGGCATATCTCAAAAACATTTTTTGTTTGTTTTTCATTATTATTTAAATTATAGTGATTGGACTACATTCTTTAGCAACTTAAAAAATACAAACATAAGAACAATATAAGAAACGGTTATCCGTATTTCATATTGATAAAATAATATAAGTTATAAATTCTACTTTTTAATATTTCTCTGAAATGTGATTTAAACCCGTAACTCTTGCCTTTCCAATCAGCCAAATATATTTCTTCTAAACTAACCATAATGACCTTAAAATCAGTATTTATTATTATATAATGTTTAATATAACTCTATATATATTAAGAAAAAAAAAATATAGATATGCTTCTACTATGTGACTTTGTAAACTTAAATGAAAATAATTGTTCAAAAATCGCTAAACAAAAAAACAAATTTCGGGTATCAAATTTCAGTTATTAGCTATGACTTTCACTTAATTTTAATATGAAAATGTTAATTTTATATATTTAAACTTAATTTTTATTTATTTCAAGTTTCATATAAATTATTTTTTATATTTTATTTAATTTTTCTAATTGTTGTCATGTTTATCTAAAATGTATAGTTTTTTGTATCTGTATATAATCAGTCGTAATTGTTTTAAAAATCTTATTAAAAGTTTGAAATTATTGCTCAAATTGTTTTTGTTATATGTGTTACAGATAAAGTTATGCTTACGTAAAATTGAAGACCAAATTAATAACATTGTAAAGTATTTCCATAAATATTAGAAATAATAGTAAAAAATTAAATATAATCTTTGCGTAGCAGGGTAGCCACAGAGAACCTGGGAGCCTAGTGTTAAGACACTCCGTTCCCAATAAAACACTTCCGTTACCCACTTTCCACCGAATTCTTGTGGCATTTGTGTTGTATTGAGTAGCGGGACAACGCCGAGCTTTACCTCGTTATCAGACTTCAATGAAATTTTGATAGTTATATATAAGCCAATAAATGAGAAATATTCTATTAATAAATGTGTTTACTTCACTTTAATAATATAATTACAATTTCTAATAAATTATATTATGAAATAATAACATGATCCGTAACACATATATAACATTATAAAGAATGTCTATTTTTATATTTGTTATTGAATTGTTTATTCAAAATGTTTTACAAATTGTAAATAAAAAATATATTGAACTTAAATAAAATTTCAATTTATTTTTATATCCATTATTTTTATGATTTTCACCTTTACTTTAATTTAAACTTTAGTGAAAATCAATGTAACTTCAATTTCATGACAATAATATAACATTTTGAATACATTCAATAGCTAAGTGACTAAGAAAAAATATCTATCTATTTATATATATAGAAATGAAAGTTTGTCCATACATACGTTTACAGAATATAATAAATTTTAATAATTTGACGGATTTACTTTCTAGTATTTGTAGCAACTTTTGTGCGTGTTTGTGTTTTATAAAGATATTACAAGGTTCGAATTTCATTTTTAAGAATAAATATTATTGAATATTTAAAATAATATCTATTTAAAATAATAAACTTAAACTTAAATTTCATACTATCATTGAAATTTAGTTTCTAGCTTGCAGTTAGGCTATTGAAGACTTTTTAGAGTAATTATTAAAAAAATTGTAGTTCCTTGTAATATCAATGTCATTATTTTGTGTGACGTCACGTTAATGTATGTATATAGCCATAATATATTTGTATAATTATTTCATATATCATGATTGTGCGTACATGTAAATAGTATTAAATCAATAAGAAAACTAAAGACCAATAAAGTAAACAATTTCAGTAGGTAATACCTTGTAATATGATCAAGACAATATGTGACGTCACAACACATACCGGCCGACCTGTGAAAATGTGTGTATATAGTAACTATATGGCATGTAATGCTTACTTTATGACGTCACAACACAACAAAACTTATGTGTATAATGTAAATAGTAACTAAATGACATGAGTGTGCATGGAAGCGTAAATGGGTGTGGCTTTGACCAATTTTTTGTCCACATGATTGGCTCTTGCTGATGAAGTGGGCGTGAGTTTAACAGATTTTGAGTCCATATGATTCGTTAAAGCTGAACAACTGGTGGTGGCATTCGCATTAACAAGCGCCTCGAACTTAGAAGAATTAATATTTAGTATGGAAGTGGGTGTAAATAATGTCACAGCTGTATCCTGATTAATTGTATTTAGACAAGTGGGAGTGTCTACAACCATTGGTGGGTCAATATAATTAGCCGTATCTAGAAAAGTGGGTGTGGCTTCAACGTATTTTGTGCGTATTCGTATGAGACTAGGCGTGGCTATAACCTCTCGACAAGCGGGCGTGGTTTCAACCATGTTTGTCTCCATTTGTATGGTCGTGGGCGTATCTGTGGGCGTGGTCGGTCAGCTGAGGGCGGGAGGGGGAGACGAGGGCTGTAGTAAGTGTTCCGGTACAGGCACAGCTCTAAGACGCGGTGGCACTTTCTTTTGGGGGCAAAGTACCTGTTAAATAAATATATATTTTTTTATTATTTATAATATTTGTACACGCAGTGTAGTATATGAGAGAAAGTATATTATTTTCATGCTTCAGCCTTGGTAGAACCAAAAACCACGTTGAGTTGCGAGACTCAACACAAAATAGATTTAAAATAACCTAAGGGTACATTTTATTCACATTTTCTGAGTTGAACTTATATGTTGTTAGCATCTCTGTGTAGTATCTATCTATGCAGCATTCGTGGCAAATACTAAGTGTAGCGAAAATGATATTAATATATAATTATATGATTATAAAATCTCCCTACAATGATGTAAGACTACAGCTTTAAGTTTTTTCTCGTAAAGTGCAGAAGGCAGCAAATGAGACTAAGACACTTCGTTAACTATTTTTGACTAGCTGCAGAAACGTTCTTTTCTTAATATAGATACTTACCCGCCTAGCAAATAAGAAGCAGCCGGTGTCATCCTCAGGTGTGGGAGCGTCGGGCGTCAGCTGCAAGTCCGCCGTACGACACTCGCGACCCTCCTCATCTACAAAACATTGTCCAATTTGTCTTATTAAGATGCAAAGTTTGGCAGGATATTTTTTTAGTCAGTTTTTTAGTATCACGCTTTACTCCTAGCGGGGTAGCCCGAAGGATCTCTGCCTGCCCCTTTCGCACACTGCCATCAAGCTGTTCATACATATCTTTAGGGGGGTTCTCACGCTTTTAACGTGATCTTCCTCCAGTATGATCAAAACTGTGTTTGCGAAGGTCAGCGAGGTCTCCCCCTGCCTCTCTTACCATTTACTCTTCCTTCATAAATATTTTATTTAGTTTGCTTTTAATTAAATTACTTAATACTTTAGATGAAACTATTTTAAACGGATTAATCGCGTATATTTTGTATTTTTATACATTTTTAAAAATCGTTGGCGGTAGTTTGATATAGTAATTATGTGAACTGACAGACGAATGCCACCTCATTCATGCCACCTCATGGTCTACCCGTGACCACGGACTACTATAAAGTGTTCGAAACGTCGGGTTTCCAAAAATGTATAAAAATATAAAATATACGCGATTAATCCGGTTAA
>DVQM01001192.1:0-12844 GCA_018231645.1 Heliconius ricini | reverse complement strand
CCCTCTGCCTACCCTGCTGTGTGCGGGATACAGCGTGAAGCTAATTTAATTTTTTTTTATAAAAAAATTTTGTAGATGAGGAAAGTTTTATAAGGATATTTTATAGAAATATTATTCCTAATATAGAAAAGAAGAAATAGTATTTTGTAAAAATTTTTTTATTCTTTTATTCCATGCAGATTAGAGAAAATTATAATTCCATGTTCAACGCTAATGAAATTGCGTTGTTGAACTTGACAGCACTTTTAATTTTTTTTTAACCACTATATCATTAAATTAAACGCAATTAACGAGATTATAACTTATAGATTTTCTTTTAATATCAAACGCATGAGTACATTGTGATCTAAACATATAATATATAATTTGTGCTAAACTAGTTCAAGAGGTTACGTAGTTCAAGAGGTTCAAGAGGTTGCCTAGTATGTTAATGATGGGGTAACTATTTATATATATAGTCGTATGTTAGAAGCTACGCCTGAGAAAAGGTTTCCCGAGAAGGTCAATTTAGAAAAATCTGTTATTGATAAATCAAAAAAGTTCATAATAATTGAATATAAAGTATTAAACTAGCTAGCTTCGTAGAAATTGTTTAATAAAAAAATATATATTTGAAACGAAGGCTATTTTAATAAGTGGGGCATCTTTTTTGGTTTTACCCTAATGTTCGACCATAGGTTATAAAATGGTAAAAATCATTGGAAAAACTAAAGTTTATTATTATTATATATAAAATAGTAAGTAGAAAGAGACCAAAAGTTTAATCCACTTAAGTTCTTACATTGCTATTTATAGTTCACATACTTAAATGAGGGACCGCGATTTGGAACTAAGTGGATGTAAAATTACATTTTAAACACTTGTATAGTATTGTTTCCAAAAATAATCTGAAATATATTATTTTAGTAAAATTATAAAAAATAATATTGTACTAGTGAGATATCCTCATTACCTCATTGATGATGAAATGTTATAAAACTGGCGTTTCTATTGCGCAGCGGTATTTTTAAAATATCAATCGTCGTATCAATTTAAAATATCGTTTGAAAACTGTAATAAATATTTTACAATCTATTCATAGGAAAATATTTGCTCTTAAGCTGATATTGGTTTTTGAATGATTCGTTCGATTTTTGAATTTGATTTCGTTTAAAATTTTGTCCAGCTTATCTTGTTAGACATAGCATGGTAGGTAATGAGATCGGTCAATCGTCATAAAGATGTTATTATGAAGAGAGATCAGTATTCATACGGTGTGTAGACTTATTTTCCAAAGAATTACTTTTCCATACATACTATATAGTAATATTCGTTGGAAATGGCTTGTAGAAAGGTGCGTAGAAACAAAGATCGTGTTCAGTGGCGTGCTTTAAGGTTTGCTGATGTCGGTTAGGTTGGTAATGATGATGATGTATTAGTGAAACGTTTTTAACTTTACGGGGCACTACTAAGACACTCCGATCCAGTTTTCAAGCGCAGTTCTCTGTATTGTTACTGTGGTCGGCGCAGTTCTTTGTATTGGTACGGTCTATAAAAACTCATAAATGTCATCAATTTCTATACCCTATTTCTTTGTTCCTCACAAAACCAAGAGAATAGATAAAGAAAATGTTATGATTTTAAGATTTTGATTTAGATTTTTATACAATTAAATTGTTATATTTCAACTCAATATATAAAACGACTCAAAAGCCATTAAGCTAGTCTTCAAGTTGTCTGCCAGTGAGTGACATGACATAAAAACGCTGTACTAGCTTTAAGTTTCGAGGCAAAAATTACAGCAACAAAATGGCCATTCGGAGATCTTGAAATTCGAACCAGTAAATTCACGATCCATTTGATGTTTTATTTGAGTGATGACTAATTAAACTATATTCGGTTTCGGTCGCTGATAGCTCAAAGGTACATTGTCAAGGTGTAATTGAGTAAATCGATGTTGACGTCACATAATTTCAATGTATACTTGTGGTAAAGATAAGCAAGATAATGATTTACGTATATAGCGACTTCGCCCGCTCGAACTATAAAAAATATTTATTAAGTATATTATAAAATTATTTTTAGTTTTCAATAGGATTAGTAAAAAAATATAAGCCTAAGTAATCAAAAGAAACTGAAAAAGATTAATAAGACGAGAATAATCTTATAAATAGAAAAAATATCTACGTAATTGAAAAAATCAAATTAAATTGAGCACTCGAATAAGCGAGGAGAACCAAAGATAAATCCAAATTAATTATTAACAGCAAATAACTACATAAACCGACGAGAGAGATTCGACGGTTGTCTTCATTTTGAATCACTGATATCTCTTAAAGTATTTATTAGAATAATTTACAATAAACTAAGATTTCAATCTAAATGAAATACTAAAGGTGACTATTATATTTATTTTGATAAGGACCGAATTATATAGCAACGGTTATAATTAACACGGCAGAATAAATTGCATGTCAAATTGATAGATATTTTTATAGTATATATCGAGAATATTACAAATATGAGAGAAAAAAAGTAACCTAAGTCCATCCCAAGATTCTTAAGTATCTCTGTATGAAATTTTATCCCAATCGGATCAGCGATTTGACCTTGATTGCATTACAGACAAACAGTCAGAGTTACTTTCGAATTTATTTATAAAGTTGGATATTGATCTTAGAATAATTAATTATTGGCTGCCATGAGAGCAGATTGCATATAAAATTTATTAGTTTCACCTTAGACATAATTTGTACAAAAATTAAAACATTCGATTGATAAAAAATAATGATATATTAAGGGTGAAACAAGTTAGACGACATCTAAATATTTTGAGCTGCCGCATCCGATAAAAAACTTTATATTGCTTGATTTGCGCTTGACACAGTCAGGTAAAAAAAAAACATTTTTTTATTTTCTTATTTTAAGCTGTATGAAACAGAGGAACTATAGGTACCTTTTTTAAAACACTCCGTTCCCATTAAGAAACTTCTATTCATCATTTTCCACCGAATTCTAACGGCATTGTGTGATGAGTGGCGGAACTCAACGCCGCACTTACCTGCGTCGCTAGAGCGGGGAAAAGAAAACAAACTAATAGATTAAAAAAAAGATAAAATAAGACGTCTCAAAATGTAAAACTAAATGAATGCCTTTGTTCCAATGGCGTGAAAAAACTGAATTGATTAAAAAAATGCTTTTATCCAAAGATGCAATATAATGGGTTTAGTTAAAGTAACTTTTTCTATGATAATATGCTTGAAAAACTATTTGAACTTATAAAGCTTTAAAAAGGTTTTACTTTACATTTATTTAAATTTAGAGAAAACGACGCATTTTAATTTGAATAAAATTTTCATTTCCACAAAAAGCTTTTTTCTCATGTGAAGCCTCTAACTGCAACTAGTTACAGATACAACCACATTACATTCGAGTAAATATACAATATTGTTTTCTCTTTGTTATTAACTTTTTTGGTTGAATCCAACTCTCCAATTTATTAATATGTACCTATTTAAGATAACTGTATGCTTATTACGTGAAATTTACTTTCTTTCTAGAAATAAATAAACTCTTTAACTCTTTCTTTCTCTCTTTTAATATATTTATATTTCTATGAATTAGTTTATGAAAAACATATAAAAACATCAAGCAATGTCAGCACAAAGGAATAACGATGAATAAACATGTTACCGGCTCGCGTGACGAGTTGTTCCATATATTATTTTTGTTTGTCGCTTTCAAAAATTCACGGCCTATATTATTTGCTGTTTGTATCTCCAGAAAAACAATATACAATAGACATATGATTTCTACAATTCTAGACAGCCAATCCTCTGTTTGACAAACATTTCAGCGAGTAGGAACCTAAATCTTTCTTCTCATTCTCTCTTCTCAATCTTCTTTGCATTCAGTCCAGCATGTTATTACGATAACGATACATACTTTACTTAATATGTTTTTTTTATTAAGGCTAATGGATTCTTAATTATCCATAAAACATATTATATAATTTACTTTTATTTACCTCCAATCTGTAACTTAATACAAAAAAATATTGTTTTTGGAGAATTTTATTACGTAAACATAATGAAAAGCAATTCCTGAAGCTACAATATAAAAGCGAAACGGTTTTTGCATTCGCATTTACAAAACTGTGATCTACAGAGCCGAATTTGAAATTTCTGGAAACGAAATACTATAAACTAAAGACTTTTGGTAGTTTTGCCTACTAGAATAAACATTTCCATTTGAAATGTTATATAAAAGCTAAATTAAGGATCTCTTATAATTAAAAAAAATTCAGGAACCTACAAACTATTTTTGGCTTTGTCGAATAATTCAAATTCTGAAAGGCTGGTCCAAATATGAACTATTTCAGATTTAAGCCTACTGTTGATGCAATGAAATGAAATAATTACCCTTAAAATGATTTTTTGCTTAACCGGCTATGGCATAATATATAGAAAATTGTATTAAAAGTGGTTGAGTTAGTGTCTTGCTTGGCCAAAAAAAATTACATAATATGTAGGCCCTCGTGGCTCTAACGTGCGATGGTTGTCAATTTGACTCCAACTCGGAGTCGGAGTCAAATTCAATCAATTAATATTTTCATTATTTCGTCTGCTAGGTACCGATGCAAAAGAGCGACGTTGAGTTCCGCCTCTCAATACACAATTCACGACAAGGCAAGGCAAGTGAGGAACAGAGTGTCTTAACACTATGTTACCTCTGCTTGCCCTTAGCTGAAAAAAAAATATGATGTAGTATAATAAAGGCAAATGCAGGAAATGACAACATTCGTGATAACAAATTACGCTGTTAGTGCCACACATATAATAATGCAATTATTATAAAGAAACGTAATTGAAATTACAATAAACATTTTCATTAAGTTAATTCATTGAGCCATAATCAAAAGAAATTATTATACAAACCTCACAAACATTACTTGTGAAAATGCTTGATTTTATTTTTATTGGAAATCTGTAAATTAAATCGCGTTCGCTACAGCAGTAGAAAATTGATATAAATTATCATTATAATATTTAGAATTTTTGACTGAAACGGATAGAGTGACATTTAAAAAGAATAATAGAAAGCAATAAAAAATGTTCTATTATTATATTAGTATTTCTTCTATGATGTATTATCACGTTTATCTCCGAAAGTACTGAGCCTTTGCTTGCTTTGTTTTAACTCAGCAAAACATTTACAACTTGTTACCAAAATCGGTTTATCAAAAAAAGTTATCGTCATTTAAATGAATACAATGCATGGGTTAGCCGAGTATATAGCAATCTATACTAACAATAAATCTGTAGAAGAGTCGTTTCTACGCATAAAAAATATGAAGAGAAATAGCCAGGATATTAAAGTCATACGTCAAACAGACTCTGTTTTCAGCATTTTTGGAATTTTTTTAAAATTGAAATACTACCCCGGTACAATGTGAGCGGAATCTTGCTGCAAGCTATAAAGTCTCTTTATAGAGACCATTTAGACTGCGAGCGAGTAGAAGCTGGCATGTCAAAATGGAATTGAAATTAGTTTCAATAGTAGGGCCCCGGGTGCGCCATGTCGAAAAGGAGCGAAACAAAGTGAGTGACTGAGGTAAAGATATTGAATGTCAGGGACCCGCTGTACATAGATGATGCAGTACTCATTGCATCATTAGAATGTGAGTTACAGGCATTAGTCACCACCCCGAAAGAAGGGTGGGAAGATAATTGTCTTAGACTGAAAATGAGATGAAGATACGAGATTATAACAAACAATAATATACAATGAGGACGCAGATAGGCGTATTGCTGCCGATGACAGGGTAAATGGTGCCTTAGTTGGTTTGATGAGACGGCGAAACATCAGCAAAACTACACAACGCAGTATTGGTACCGACGCTGTTATACGGCAGTGAAATGTAGGTATTACCGAAGAAGAATGAAAGACAGATGAATGCTGTGCAGATGCGATCTCTTCTTAGGATATGAGGAGTCAGTTTGGCTGATCGATGTAAAGATTACAGATTATAATAATAAAAAATCATATGAGAAGTCATTATAGTTGTCAGTCAATTATTTTTATTAAATGAATAATCATGAGTTCAAGCAAAGCCGCGGGGCGACCCGCTAGTTACTAAATATAATAGTTAGAAATACACTGTGTATTTTTGTCATTAGAAGTTTGACAAAATTAATGCATATCCATCAATTCGAACTAATCAAAACCACGAGTATTTGTGATAAAATTAAGATATATTATGTACTCGTATCTAGTAGTATACATTTAACGAGCTAATATTAATATTACCTAGGTATTTTTTATTCACGAAGAATTTGGCGAGGCCTAAGCTGAGGTTTGTAAACAAATGTGTAAGTGATTAGAAAGTAGAGCCAGAAAAACATTTATTAATTAGAGATCAATAAAAATAATCAATTCACTTACACCGTGTACTACATCCTCATAACTTTCAATCTCGCCTGATGTCTCATTTGTATCAATATTGAATCGTTCTGTTATATCATCACAGGAAAGGCGTCATGTCCACGTTTTTTTACTGCGTGGATAAAAACACATTTTTCTATTCTTGTACAGTGATAGCGACAACTCGATCTTACACTTTTAATAGATCAAACACGAAAATCTGCTATTTTTGTGTTGAATCTGCTCTTTTTGTTTGATAAGACCAGTCGTGGCGCAGGGCACAAATGTGTGACTGTAAAAACGCGACTGGTTGTAGGTTCGACGCCCACTTGAGGAAATGAAATATTTAATTTAATTTATATTTTCATATTTTCGGTCTCGTTTCAAGGCAAAGCGCGGTATTGAGTTCCGCCGCTCAACACGCAATGTCTCCAGAATTCGGCGGAAATGGGTAACGGAGTGTCTTTACACTAGGTTCCCTCTGCCTACCCTGCCGTGTGCGGGATACATTTTGAAGCTGAAAAGAAAAAAATATAGTATAAATTAAAAATATATGAGTACAAGCCGGTGAATTCCGTATAAAATAAGAAGCGGCCCTTCTGATCTAGAATTAATAACTGTAATTTATTCTTTTAAAGGACTTCAAGTATAAAAGAGAAAGACTATAATTTAGTGAAGATAACAAGCCCATAAATGTGTAGCAAAATGATTATTTGAATTTAGATATTTTATTTAAAAAAAAATAAGTCAAAAATACAAATGATATTGAAAGTAACCCCTACCGTCTTACAGTCTACGATCAGAAAGCTTTTTACGCGTCATGAATAGGAATTGGTTTGATCCCGTTTGAATTCACTTTTCCTGTTATTTTCTTGTAATACTTATTAAAATGAAAATAGACATGCTCGAGACATTTATTTTGGAGTTAATGTTAATATAATTAAATTTACACATGTCTATAAATTAATTATACTGTTAATCAAAGTAGCCATTCAGATGAATTTGGGTGTAATGGTACGCAAATATAAGATGCCTTGTACTTTTGTAAGTAAATAATATTTTTTCATAAAATAATTTAAAATTTAAACTTCTACATTTCCTATAAAATATATAGTTTCCTATCAAATATAAAAGTTGCATTTACGTAGCGCTCTCGTAGCTAGTATGCAAATCCTCGTAGCATTTGCTTAATGTTTTATAGTCAGCATGTTTCACTGTCATTTTCATTTTTTTACAACTTAATTGATATTTATTTTACAATTGCTACCATCTTGATGTAATTTTGTTGTTTTTTTTTAAGCATAACTGTATAACATGTGACATAGTAGGCTAAAGTTAAGACACTCCCGTCCCCAGTTTTTGCTCAAATGCAGAGTTCCTCCACTCAACACGCAATGCCTTCAAAATTTGGCGGTGAGTGGGGAACAGAGTGTTTTAATACTAGGTTCCATCTGCCTATCCTGCTATGTGCGGGATACAGCATGAAGCTGATTTTTAATTTTTTGATTTATTTGTTAGTGCCGTCGCAGCTACAGATGGCGGTTTTTAGTAGGGACTGTGTACAATATCAGGGTATTGTATACATAAACTTCAATTTAAGTAAACAAAGTTCCTATATTTAACTGAACACGCAGTAATAAACTACATTTATTACAAGTGACAAAACTAAATCAATCAACAATTTTAAGAAGTTGGTGGCAAATAGTCGGTGTAATATAACCTTAATTACATCTCTTCTAAATCAAAGCACGTACAATGTTTACCGACGAATTTCAAACAAACATTTAATTAATCACTCGAATAAATATCCGCCGACATAGAGTGTCTCAACAAAACCAAGTGGAAAATACGGTATTCGGTTTAACTTATTTGTTTACTTTCAACGATGTATTTAGTTTTACGTTATTTTATTATTTACAATACCAGTATGAGTTTTTATATTGTATATAGAAATATACAATGATATAAAATATAAAAACATAACAAGATGCAATATCGGGCTCATTGACTGACTCGTATGCGATGATTGTGGGCTCCACATTAGCTCGAGAAAATTAGTTATTTATCATTTCTTACCTTAAAAGTAATAAGACATAGCGCGGCGTTGAGTTGCGCTACTCAACAACTCAACGAAAATATGAACAAAACTAAAAATAATAATTTCCCTTCTAATTATTAGTGGGGAATTTGGTAAGTTTTAGCAACCCTGTTGGTATTGACACGTCCTTTCGATTTAGAAAAAAAATATATATACAAATTGAAGATCCTATTATAAAATAGTATATTTCTTAGTTCCTTGAGAATCTTTGAATAGGAAAACTCGACATTGACCTGTCTACTATCAACTATATATTTGCAGTTCACAAAAATACCTATGTTTACACATTGCAAAACATCTGAAAAGATTTCAAGAGTTGCCAAGCCATTGCAAATATTTTGCTTTATAAATCAAATAGATACAACATTTAATTAAAATTTTTAGTATGTCCTTGTATTAAACTAACTCTGCTATATTGAATATCTAACTCTAATACAAATAAACCTAGTATAATAACAAATAATAATTTTTAAGTTTAATTATTGTTATTATATGTATTATTAATTATTGGATTTTATTCTTATGAAAACTAAAACCTAAGGCTAAAAATAAATATAAATTGCCACAGTAATCTTTTTTACCTATCAAATAACTGGGATACTAGTATGAATAATTGTTATAAATATACAGAAATTTTAGAATAAAAATTACAAATATAGTTATAATAAATGATCAAATATTATAAGTGGGTAACGGAAGTGTCTCAATAGGTACTTGGTTCCAGGTTCCTTCTGTATACCCTGCTATGTGCGGGATACAGCGTGAAGCTGAAAACATAAAATAATTCAGTTTATACAACTTAGTTACATTTCAGAATTGGAATTCAAATTTTTTTTCAAAATTTACTATTTGTACATAAGTTTTTTTATCAGTAAATGTTTTATAACTACATTGAATAAATAAAATTATTTAAAACTAGGTCGAGAGATAAAAAATAGTTACACTATAACACCTACCCCTACCCCTATTCACAGCCGCTTTATATCCCATAGAACCTGTAGCCAATATCGCTAAAGACAAAGATAATACAAATAACCTCTTTCCGATTTAATCTTAGAGCGATCGGGTACCGGTAGGCGGTGCAATGCACGTACTGCGAAGGGTAGAACCATGATAACTCTTTATAATAATAAAATTAATTGCCTTGTTATTATATAATCTTTTCATATTAGTATTAGACTGAGATCCCAGGACCCCCAGACCTACGTCATTTTAGCAAAGCTGAAATTTTGGGGATTATAATTCTAATATGTAGTTAAAACGGTATGTGTTCTTAATAACTCCTTGAAATTGGGGCCCATTCAGAGGAAGCGCCAACTAAAGCTACGTAAAATCCACACTTACCTACTTTAAAGTTGAAACTCGTATTTTAAATGTGTTTTTAAAAATTATATAAAAAACCGGACTAGTGCAAGTAGGGTGAGCCCGACTTGCACTCTTGCACTTACATCAAGAGTTTCGTACAAAAATAGGGATCTCGAGCTTTTTCTGAAATTCAAGCTTAGCTTATCCAGAGCTTTTTTCTTATACCTTACTTGAAATAGCGGTTTTTACACCAAATTGGACCCCCTTTTATCAGCTTCAACCCGCTGTATACCGCACACAGCAGGATAGACAGAGGGAACCTACTTTCTGCCAAATTCTGGAGGCATTGCGTGATGAGTGGCAGATCTCAACGCGCTTTTGCCTCGATACCAGATTGAAAAAATGAAAATATACATTTATATAAATATTTTATATGCTCTAGTGGGGATCGAACCCACAACCAGTCGGTTTTACAGTCACACTTTGTGCCCCTGCGCCACGACTTGTCCCAACCCCCTTTTAGGGCTATTATTTTTTGTGTTTAACCACAAATGTATAGTTTTTTTCCTGAAATAGTACTAACTGTAGATGCTAGTTGCCAAATTTCATAATTCTAGCTTAACCGGAAGTATCCTACTAATTCCTACTAATTAAATTTTAACTCGATATCATTAAGCGTTCCTGAGATAACTACAGACTCTAAATACAGACAGAGGGATGGACAACAAAGAGATATTATAAGGGTTCCTTTTTTCTTTGAAAAGTACGGAACCCATAAAATGAATATTTATTGTTACCAGACCCTTTACGTGAGCCTTTCCCGCAAGACGTCTTAAAGGTTGTTTAAAATTCGGGCAAACTGCGATATACTAGCAGGTACAAATTTTACATTTATTTTTTATGGTACAACTTCATGACCCCCTATAAGCGCCCAGATCATCCCGATGGGCCAATCATCCCCCCAGACGCGATAATGTTTCCATAATTTAAAATATTTTTTTAAGATAAATTTTAAGCATAAAAAAGATTTCTTTCCTTGGTAAACAATTACGCATATGTATTTATTGTAAGCCTATAATATAATATATATGATTAATTATTAATATATTAATTTCTGCCGCTCAACACGCAATGTCCCAAGTATTTGGAAAGTGAGCAAGGAAGTATCTTAAACAAAGTTCCCTCTGCCAATCCTGCTATATGCGCGATACAGCCCGAAGCAAAAAAAACCTTACTGGGGCTTTTTCCGTAACAATATTTTACAGTATTCTATATGGTACCTCATTTATTTATATATACATATTTTACATCAGCAGCGCTAATGTTACCTGTACTGACATATTGATAGATCTCAATAAAAGCTTATATTTAAGCCATCTACTGTCATCAATCACGTGTATCTGTATATAACAAAGGTAGAACTGAATATTTTCATTTTTATTACTAGAAGATAGCTTTTTTCACCTTCTTATGTCAAAGATAATGTAATTTTAAACTGAATTCTTTTTCCATTTAAATATATTGGATGCATTGTGATGGATCTCAATGTAAAATAATAAATAGAAGAGTAAAATTTTAATACATGTACTAATACAATATTATTGATTTAATATAGGATGATGAAAATATAAATATTTATATATCAGGGATTTAAGTAAAATACATTTTATATTATTAATATTCTAAGCATATTTAACCCCTATTTAGATTTCACACTCGCTTGAATATTGAAATTATTTCATATAATTATTTTTTTTCCTCCAGCTTTTTCTGGCCAAACCTCGGTTTCTACAATGCAGCAATATGTCTAAATTGGCGGAAAATGGTAAAAGTAATTTAATATAAGATTAAATCTGCATACATTGCAAAAAATTTAAAAAAAATCTTGAATATATGATAGGAAAATGTTTAACAAAAAGTTCATTCATTATAAATCTACTCGTCCTATGTGAGCCGTAAAATGTCCTCAGGGCTTTTTTTGGTGAATACATAAAGAAAAATTACTACTTTTTTTATCTATTTGTTACATTTAATATTTTACTGAGAATTCATAATACATTTCAAAAATTTAATTATTTTGTTTTTACGACTATTGTAGGTTCGAAACCAGCTTAAATCTACGCGCAATTTAAAATTGATTACGTATCGCTCAAAATAACAGAATCATTTTCTCATTGATAAACGAATCACTTTACTCACCTTGAAAATAAAAAAAATGTTACGTTAAGTTTATGATTTTTACTTTTATTAATTTTGTATAAAAAATTTAAAAAAAAACATTTTTTAGGCCAAACCTTTCACACTTTAACCTTTCGTGATTACAGAATTGTAAATAGTTTTCTTTAAAATTAAATAGTAGTTTAAATATTTTATTTATCTTTATAAGATAATGATCATAATGCACAATTGATTAAATAAATAATATATATTAAAGGATGTAATAAATAAGAATATCACATTGAAAAACTACCATACTTAGTAAAATTTACACTTTTTATAAAATAAACCAGTCAGTCGCCTTCTTCTATGTTTGCGTTCCCTTAAGAGTTTTGAGAAATTCTTTGTTGTAAGTGGCGGAACTTAACGCCGCGCTTTGCCAACAGAAGAGTTGTATAAAATAAATTGATAAAAGTTAACCAAAGGGTTCATATAGGCGATAATATCTATTGAAAGTTCTATAAATATAACATAAGAGAACAAAAGGATCGTGACTTGTATGAACTCACTGTTATTTCCATTTATTCGGACATGATTGACATTAGCTTATCACAATTCCTCCTGAGTGGACTTGACGAATAGTTTCTTTATATATACTAACTTAGAAATCATTCGCCACATACAAAATTACATATCAGAATTTGAAATTTCATGTATAAGCCATACTTGAACTATTTTTTTTTTTTATTAACGTTTAGAGGTTTGAAAAATATTTAAAAAAAGCATTTAATTTAAATAAAATATTTATAATATTGTTAGCGTACTATTGTAAAAGAGGGTAGATTTAGGTGAAAATAATTATAAAAGCAGTGGAGTTGTGTC
>DVQM01001191.1:0-12845 GCA_018231645.1 Heliconius ricini | reverse complement strand
ACTTAACACGCAATGCCTCCAAAATTCGGCAGAAAGTGGGTAACAGAGTGTCTTATACTAGGTTCCCTCTGCCTACCCTGCTGTGTGCGGAATACAGCGTGAAACTAATAGAATTTATCTCTTTCCAATTAAGTACAGACATCAACATTGTCATCTAAGGATCGAAAACTTTTACGAAATTACATTCTACTTTCACGTTATTGCTGTAGTATAAGACTATTGGCTAATACTAAACTTATCCATTCGGTCCTCAGCTTTAGCCCTTCGTTACGGGTAAGCGAGTCGTAATTTAGGGAACGCAGCTGCCTTCTGTAATGTTGATCGTATTGCGATTGAACACTTGCCTTTTTAGTGCAATTACAATTTTTTCCCCTTTTTTACGTACCCCTTATGTTTTGTACAAAGAATACCCGGGATTAGCTATTGATATATTAGTATTCTCAATTTTTTGATATTAATCATGATCAAGGCTCCACCTCAATTTTTGTTATCATTTTGCAGGGCTACAAAATATATGATTTTTCCCAATAAAAAAATAACATAGACGACTCCGTTTAAACAACTTTCCCATTTACAGTGAACTTTAATTAAAACTAAGAGTAGATATAAAAAAAGCAAGCGGCCGCAACTGATAAGAACCTTAATCTCGTATTAAGCAATAGCTTAACTACGGCATCCAGTTTTTAGTTTACACAAATTCTGACGTAATCTCCTTTGGGATAAAGGGTTTGTAAAAAAGGACTTAAGAGTGGTGGATTCGATATTGTATGTTAATTGAATATATTGTAAATAAATCATAAATTTATATTTGATAAAGATTTTATTGTGTTATAGTATCTGGCGTGTTTATACTGTGTGTTTGTACTGTATTTGAAGAGTCATGGGTTCATATCAAAATATATTTTTTATACTTATAAGATATTAAAAACTTTACGAATCAACTTTTTTACGTATATATGAAATGTGTCATGGAAATAAATATAGGTTATTAACGATTTAAATTTAAAAAAACACCACAAATTTTAGCTTTCATAAATAAATTTGTCTAAATTCAATATAATTCACCTAAAATTCAATTACAGAGTGCATCCGTAACTAATTTAACATTACTTATTCGTGTTAAATCGCGTATGGTATGACGTTGCTTCCCTAAACGACTTTACCCTCTTTCTATAACCCTTATTTGAATGACTAGTTCAATGCGAATGCGTTTTTGTGGTTCTTAAACACGACTGTGTGTGGGAAAATTATTTGCTGTCTAATAGATTTCATCTTTTACTGTTAGATATTTGTTTTTGGACTTATATTTTAGAAATCTTGTAAATACAAAAAAGAATAGCTTGACGCCCTTTCGCACACTGCAGGATAGGCGGATGGAACCTTGTGGATACACAAGACACTCCGTTTTCTACTTTCCGTTCAATTTTTAATGTATTGTGTTGTGGAGTGGCACTACCCCGATTGAGGCTCAAACCCACAATTATCGCTCTTACAATCAGTCGTTATCACACTGCACCATTCGGGTCTCAAATTTAAAAAATTACACAAGTAATAAAATAACATACTTATTTAGCATAAACGAAATATTAAAAAAGAATACTTATTCAATCTAGCTAGTTCAATAGCTAGAGAAAACCTAGTGTTAAAACACACCCTTTTCGAGACATTGCGTGTTGATTGGCGAAACTCAACTCCCCGTTTTATTTTGTTACTAGATCAAGAAAACTAAAATAATTCGTCTACAGTCAAACGCTGCCACTTCTACGGCCACAAATGTATACTACGACCTTTTTTAGCTTTCATAACCGAACTCTTTGACCACAACTTACCTATAGCTCTATAATGGTAACTTTCATACAATTCTGCATGTCAATTCTTCACAAAAGTACAATCGAAGTGTTGAGTCCACAACTCTATAGTACGAGTATAGAGCAGTGTAGGAGCACATTGTATGAGGATAGCGTGTATTTCAATGCATTTTGTATTAGGCTTTGTAAGCTATTGACAGGGCTGTATTTATATTAAATAAGTTATGTTGTCCTTTTTGGTCTTTTAATAAGTAAATAGTGTGCTTCGATTGTTTCATTTTCGGGTCACGTTTAAATATTAAATAGTACCAGTATTACACACTGTGGTGGTGCAGTGGTATAAAGTCAGACTGTAGAGACGAAAGTTTCAGTTCCCAATTAAAATAAAATTAATTATTTTCATTAGTCTGCTCTGATGACAAGACAAAACACTGTGAATTACGTTGTTTTGACTTATGTGACTGCAAGGTATAGGTTTTGCTTTCAAATTCAAGTAAGGGAATGTTTATTTTTAATATTTATGGGTTTTTGTATGCATATCGTATATTTATAGAAGGATAACATATTACGGGAATGGGAATGTGAGGAACGGAGTGTCTTAACACTAGGTTCCCTCTGCCTACACTGCTGTGTGCGGGATATAGCGTGAAGCTAATTTAATTTAATTTTTTAATTTCATAACATATTAGATTATGGTGTTTTTTTAATGCAAGTAACCAAGTTATTTTAAGTAATATTTCTCGCTTCTTCTTCTTAGGAGGAACTCTTCCGGTAGCCTGTGTTTGGGACTGACAATAATGACACAACTAATATACGATTCAAAAGTGCTTATAACGTTCTACTTAAATAAAGAATATTTTGATTTTATATTTCTATTCTCGAATATAATGTATATTCTATTTTGAGAAAATGAAACATTTATTTAAATTTATATTTTCATTTCGTCGCCCTGGTGTCGAGGAAAAGCGCGGCGTAGAGTTCAGCCACTCAACACGTAATGCCTCCAAATTTCGTGAAGCTAATTTTTATTTATGTACTTTGTATAAAATATATAGCTGTACAATACATCATCTACATTATTAAAAAATTAATACGCATATACCTACACACTTACGGTAGGTAAGAGTGTTCATCCCTTTAGAGGTGATATTTCATATAATCCCCAGTGTGCTAACCCCATGGTACTCAGGGCATTTCAAATTATTATTATTAACGATACTGTAGTATGATACAACACCTTTTTCTTTTTCAAACTATCAGTCATGGCTTCTATTCCAAGTTGATAAAATTCATGAATTCTTCAAAAGTCTCAGAAGATAATTACAGATATATTTAAAATACTGAACACTGTGACTAGTATTGATTAAATTGTGGATGGGGATATATTGCTTTGAAAAATGCACTGAATACTGAATATTATCATATAATGAAACATTTATAGATTATATTATCTACGAAATTCTCTACATATACAAAACAAAAATACATTAGCAAATATACAATGTCTAATAGTGATAGATTTATTTACATCTGCCAACCCCGCCACGTGGACAATCGCGTGATAAAAGCATCGATTTCACATGACTCCCCCGGGATCTGGTCCCACTAATATTGATCAATACACGAACTGCGTGTATTGTTAGTTACAGTTAACGAAATTCCATTGCCGTCAATTTTTTATACTTTTAGACGTTTATAACTTTTTTTTTATTAATAATTAAGTTGGTTTCCGCCATTAACTCAATGTGTTCAATGTCTCTAATCTCTACGTATAATTATATATTTTTTTAATTTTACATTTTTTCATTCGTAAAACAAAGGTTTATTAAAAAAACAAATTTTATACTACTGTCAATCACGCTATCTCAGAGCGCGTGGCATCAATTTCACACTTCTCTTGGGATTATGGATCGATACAACCACGTGTGGAGTTAGTACTATTGTTATTCTACTTTTGTTATTGTACATGAGGGTGTCGTAATACGTCGATGCCTTTAGAAATCAAATTCACACGATTCATCTGCTCTTTATTTACTTTCGTTGCTATTTTTTTTTCAGTATCCTATAGTAGGTATATTTTGTATTATTGTGCGTACGATTCATACGCTATTTAGAGGGGAAAAAATATGTATTGTTAGAATAAAATAAGTTCACGTACTGACGTTAAATTATTTTTTATTAAATTTTTACGTACCTTGTGTTCTTTCAGTGGTATAGCATATTGTCTTGCTCTTCCCATCTTAGACTACTTAAAACTAAATAAAAAAACTTATCAACCACTCAAAAAGAGGAATTTAAAACTAAAGTCAAGGGCTTCCTGGAAAAATTTAATAAAGATATACCCATACAAACCACTTTATACACTATGATACATAACAAATTTTAAAATGCAATATAGAATCATACCTATTCATGACTCTTTATTTGTTTTTTTGCGAACCATACAACAATTTTATCAATTAAAATTTTTGTTCTCTAGTGTTATGGAAAGTTATTCAATACCTATCCATACTGGTATCTAATTATTTTATAATATGATATGTTTAAATAATATTCTTATTAGCCTTAATGAAGATCAACTTTGCAATCCTAAAATGTAATATAAACATTTCAAACTATATATGAAAAACACACACTTTTCACTAATTGTTACTAAGTTATTTCGTAACAAACTAAACAACTTAAAGCATAATAAATAACTCGTAAGTAAGTTTCAATAATCGTCCATACGATATACTATATCGGTAAATATAGTTACATTACAAAAAAGGAGTCTGTTTACAGAAGCTTTCCATTACACGCCGAGCTTATACATCGCTAAGTGCAACACAAATATAGCTGTTAATGGATATTTTTCTTAAACTTAATAGTTGTAAAGCTAAAATATATTGAATTTTATAATGTAAATCTCTCAAATAGACTATACCAACAGTTTCATTGTAATGTGTATATTATTATATATACGCGATACAGTTAAACTTTAGAAATAGTGCAGTAAGGAAAATGGTAGGAAAAATCGTTAAGCTGCAAAAAAATGGTTTGCGGTCAGTGTTCCCCGAATTCTGTCTTGGAGAAAAACGGGACATTTATTTCTGGAATTATTAGTAAGTTATTAAAAAAATAAATAAAGACCAGAGCAAAGAAATGAAAATATTAAATATTTCATTTCGAACCTCGAACCTCGAACGGGAATTGAACCCCCAACCTTTTCACACTCTTGCGCCCCTGTGCTCCGACTGGCTTCGCATATATGTACGTACATACGTATCTTCTTTAATACATAAAATCTAGCTTCGATCCATGTGAGTGTATCTATTCATTATCATTACAAAGTCCCTTTGGCGCTCCAAACCCTCTATTTACGAGAACCTAAAACATAAATAACAGATCTCATCCGATAATCTTCAAATAGCCATATAAAAATAAGGCCGTAATCGCCGATACGACAATTTAGTTAAGCGATTGAAAAAACTAAGGAATTTCATTTCGAAAATGGCAATCTAGATTGTTTTGCTAAATAATTAAATGTCTGTACAAACAGGTACGTTGTATACTTATGTATGCCATATTCATAGGCTTACTCTATCATATTATCTATAAAGATACAGCGTCCGCCTGGAAGCGCGACGGTTATGGGTTCAATTCCCATTTGGTGGAACGAACGTTTTCATTTCCTCCCTCTGGTGAAAAGACAAAGGGTGATATTGAGTTTCGCCATGTAACACTGAAATGTCTCGAAAATTGGACGATATTAATACTAAGTATACTAGGTTAGTAATGGTAAACAAAATATATTGGTGAACAAAAATTGATAACCGATTTATATGTGCAGAAGGGAGGGTCGTCTAATGTAATCGCAGTAACGCCATTGTATGGACGGGTTTTTGTGGTGATAATCGAATAATAAATGCGCCCTCCTGGCTTCTGCTAACGGGTCCTTGCTATTGCTATAGATAGAACTTTGTATATTGAAAACGAAAATTCATGTTGTATATTAAATTTGTATATTATCTATACTTAAGCTCAAGAGCAACTGATTCCAATTGAAAAATTGGACTCTCTTTGTAGTCTATTCGTCAAGTAAGAAGAGTAGGCTGTTACATATCGCTAAGACTAATAGATGCACAGTTACAACAGCCATATATCAATGGGAGAGTGTGAGAAATTTCGGTAGCATGATAAGCAACACAATTTTTTTATTTTAAGAAGCGGTTTTTTTTTATTTTTAGTAAATCCTAGGTAAATCTATATTGTATTGACTATGACGCTATGGTACAGCTTCTGACTGGAATCCCGATGGCTGTTGCTGTCCTCTACTCGCACTTAAAACAATAAACTTATTTCGTTTCGTAATACGGAGTGTGGGGTCGAGTTCTACCAATCAATGCGAAATGTCGAAAGCATATCGTGGAAAACGTGAAAAAAAAAACGATTTATTCTTATCAAAACAAAAAAAATACTACTGATAAGTATATTTGAGGCCATTGTATTGTAGGGCAGTAGTGGATGAGTATCACTGTAATTAGTGGAGTTAGTGGGAATAATAAAAGACTATCTTAACACTGGAATCCAAGCTTCCCTCAGCCAACTTAGCTGTATGCGAGATACAGCGTGAAGCTAAAATAAAGTATATTACTTCTATAACACAAATTATTATTCATTAAATTATTCGTCCAAAATAAGCACAAGCAGCATTGAAGATCGTGAACGTTAAATAATCCAAATAATTTCCTATAGATCCGATGGTTTCTATGTGTAAACATATTGGTTTGAATGGAATCTTCTATTGTTGTTTGCAGGTTATAAAAATATGATTTATCATATATATATTGATGATTTCTGATATGTTCGTGTCTATTTAAACGTATTCGATAAATAACGTATGATATTACATAGTGGAATTAATACATATTTTTTTGTAAACGTTGAATAGGAAAAATAGTTTTGGGTGTCTGTGATAATATTAAGTTACATTTAACACAATTATACGCAAAAATCAAGCCAATAAGTAAAAGCCAAGCTCACCGCGCTCTCGTTCCAAATATGTTGTAAAGTGCGGTGTTAAGCTCAGCCATCTCACTCCCAATATATCGAAAATTTGGGCAAAAGCGAGTAACAGTATATCTTAACACTGCGTGCATGCGAGAAAAACGTAAAACTAAAAAAAATATTGATTTCAAGATGATTCTGAATGAAGTAGGTATCATTAATATATACTATAATTACCATCCAACCTCCACTCAATGTACACGTGTTGAACAAATTACAAATTAAAATATTATATATAATATAATTGGAAAAAAAAACTAGAACAAGTTTTTATAAAATGTCTCTAATTAGGTAATTATTTTGAGTAACATAATATTTTATATCCGGTGCCGTTGCACAAAGACCGACGTCCTAATTCGTCATCCGACAATACGTTGAAATAGGTCGTACGTAGATACTTTTAAATATAATTACGAAAAAATCTAGATTTTTTTTACTCTTATTTTTTTATTTCACGCATTAGTCAAACAGAATGTGTTTGAGCCTAACCGTATCGTATGATGTAGGTCGAGCGTTAATTTTTTTTTCTCGTGATTAAAATAAATGGAAACAGCATATGTATTGTATTTTACTGTGTTGTATTGTTGTTTATGATTTTTTTTTATCTGGCTCCGATATTTACGATTGTTGGTATTTACGCACGTTTTTAATTTGTCTTAATAATGGCGGATGAAAAAGATGTTTTCATACTTATAATGTGTATGTAGAGATCAATTGACCTCGACATAAATGTTGTTTTTTGTTTGCATTCTTATTAAATTCGACTAATTAAAATTTAATGTATTAAATTTACTATGCATATTGTATAAAAGTACACGTTATATAAATGTGTATATGTTTTAGCTCCTTGATGTTTATTCATATTAAATCAATTTCTAATAATCAAAGGCCTAAACAGCTCAGTGATATAAGGTCTACGTTGTTGTCGTTGATTTCCTTTTTTACCTCCATTATAATATATTCGAAAAGCTATAAATCTTTTAGAACAGTATTTCAAATGAAAAACCTCAGTTGATATTGCAGCTTGTGAAACCATCCAGCTTATTTTGGCCAAGACTTAAGCGATACGTCTATCAGCGTTTCGTTGCCTTTGAAATTCTACGATATTTTAATGACCACTATCGGTCCACTTTTACTTTTTAATTTTATTTCCATTCCTTTCTAGAAACTTCTGCGCTTGAGCTTTGATTGGTTTTTTTTTATTTACAACTTGAATCGTAAATAGAGCGCGGTGTTTACTTCCAATGAGTTTTTAATTTACCTTTTTACCGCTTTTATATAATTTTTCTAATTTTAAAACTTGGCTTATTAGTTCTGCGCTGTTTCTGTACCAAAAGGAAAAAACCTTACAATTTTTTTAATCTTTTATTTTTCCTCATTTCAAAGACATCGCGTGCTATAAATTGCTTAGCCCAGCGATGCGTTTTGTCAGTTTTATAGCTTTACGCTGTATCCCGCGCAAAGCAGGGCAGGTAGGGGACCTGGGAACCTAGGATTAAGACACCCCACTTTCCATCGATTTGTCAAATGCTTCGAAAGCATTTTGAATAGCAGAACTCCACGCTGCGCTTTACCTTGTTCCCGAAGACCGAAGAAATCGAAATATTAAATATTTTACGCTTGTGTCTCTGCGCCACGACAGGTCCACAGACGGATTTAAATTCTATTTACTAGAAAAATTACGGTCATAGATGCAGTCGGACAGCGTACTGCTACAGCTGGACAGAAGTCGTGTCTTCAATTTCCACTCGGAGAGATTATTTTCTTATTATTTCCCCGCTTCGATCGATCGACACGAATCGTAACCTTGAGTTCAGCTACACAACACACAAAGCAGACAACAGAGTGCCTTAACATTACACCACCATTTGCCTACGCTCAAATTCAATGAAAAACGTAAACCTGAATAAAATATAACTAAAAACAAACACGCACACACACACACACACACTATAATGCAATCGCTGAAAATATATTTTAGTTTAATTAGTACTATAATGAACAATACTGTGTAGCGTTTTGTCCAAATTATCGTGAACTTTGTCGCTGGTCTGTGTATGTTTTAGTCAGTCCCAATTTTAGATTGGACGCGTATTACAATGAATATTTCTATCGTTGAGTATCTATTAGCTGTCAGCGACAGAGGCACCTGCTTATACTTTGTTAATTGAATTCCCATTGATATAAAGGGACGCTTTATATTCTTTTATTTTGATAGATATGTTTTGTTATGTTGTTGTCGATATCAAAATTCACCAATTGAAATATGTATACTTAAATTACTTTTTGTGTTATTTATACAATTTTGTTTTTGTTTCACTCTGTATCTCGCAGGATAGGCAAATAGCTAGATTGTCTTTCGTTCTTATCTCTCCTTCTTAACACTTGCGAGTTAAGTTGTTAATTCGTGACGGTGCGAGTTAAGTTTCGTACTATCATAGCGAGAAAAGTCAGCTATATATACATAATGGAGTTTATCTGCAAACGTGATGGTTGTAGGGTTGGGACTGAACTAGAGATATAACGTTATTTTCTTTTTCACTCTGGTAAACAATATACAGCATTAAATTACGCCAATTAATCTCAAATTAGATTGAAAGGTGACAGAGTGTCCTAACTCTAGTTTGTGTGTTTTGTTTGTTTTTTCTGCTCATCGTACATGCGGGATAAAATGTGAAGCTTAAAAAAATAAAATTGTGTTATCCCGATTCTAATAAATTAAAAAATGTCGTTCGGTTATCTCATTATAATACGACCTTCTTAACACCTACTTAGTTTAATAATTTCATTTTAATGTGAGAACCATATTGATAACGTCACATACTTAGATAACGTTTTGATAATTCTTGATTTAATGAATGGATCGTGTATCAAGCATTATTAAATATTTTTTATATAATATACCAGATTTACTTTTATACCTGTACATTATAAAGCTGAAGATTTTATTTGGTTAAATAAGCTTTTCTCAGGAATTGTTAGAGTTGAATTTGAAACATTTCTTTCTCTTAGATAGTCCATTTATCGGCTAGGCTAAAGACTACATTACATCTCGTTAATAGTTTCAATATAATTTAACCCATTATAGTCGGCGTCGAAGTTATTTCATTATTCTCCATTGGGCCAAGGGGGGCGAAGCCGGATCCAGCAACTGTATATAGAGATGCTTGCCTTTAGGGGTAATTAGGAAGAGCCTATAAACTTAACTTTTTTTTCACTCGTAAGAGATCTAACCTTAATGTCTTTTTTTTGTTTCCTTCTTCTAAATACGTCGAGGATTGCCACTCCCAGGATCGCCCCAATTTTCGAAACAAAATCGTGTTAAGTGGAACTCGACGAAGCATTTTGTTGAAATAAAAAAAAAATAGCTATACTTCTTTAAATTCCCAACTAATATTATAAAGCTACTAGCACGTCGACTCCTCTGCCACTAAGTAAAACAGAACGCGGCTTTCATAAACATTAAATACATTAATCATTTAGAAATTCCGTACAAACGTTCGATCCAAGTTTCGAGTTTCGTTAACGACTCTGCGAGAGACTCGCTGCCCAGTCCATTATTTTCAGAAGGGAATTCTATTTTTCATTTTCGCTTCGCTCTCCGACCATAAAAGCTGACGTATGATTAAAGTTCTTCGTTTGGATATTGGTGAAAGGAGGTTATTTCTTTTAGTTTTTTTAAAATTTTAGGGGATTAGGTAAATTATCTCCTGAAAATAGTTTGTTGAATTTTTTGAAGAATATTTTATTTAAAATATTGATCTTTTGACGCTATCTTATTACCATTAGAGCTGAAGGGCCACATGATGATTGGGGTTCCTAGCCCCATCCGGTTCTTAGGATCGGCCAAGACTTGTTAGACTGTTTCTGCCAATAAATATTGCAATACATCTTTCGTCACAAACTACTTACAAACAAGCTATTACATTTCAAACATGCAACACAACTCTAAAGAATTTTTTTCTTCAACAAAACCAAATTTATTACACATACCTAGAGAAGAAAACATTCGAAACGATATAAACATTATCAAAGGCCTACACTAACTCAGGAAGCATTTTACAGGCGCTAGACCGACGGCTATAAACCACTGTCGTTCGGTCTGTTATGTGCCTTTGGAAACCAACGGTCCCAGCCCCATAAATTTTTCATGAGCCGCCCATTCCTTCGTGCTGGAGTGGCGATTGAAAAAATGTGATTCGCTATATTGCTACGCGATTGGTCGGAATGTGTGAAAAAAGAGAACTATTATTATACTATTTACTGACCGCTGGTGAATTTGAATTTTAAATTAGGCTTTATTATTGTACGGTGGTTGCTTTTTTTATTTTTTTGGGATTTTTTTTTGTATGGGGATCTATCCCTTTTATCAACATTTTGATAAAAAAGGGATATATTTGAAATGCACTTAAAATCGTTTTACATTTGTTTATTATACATTTTAGTTAGTTTAAAATAAACAATATGAAAGAGTGTAAATAATACTTTAAAATATTTAAAAATTAAATTGGTACACTAAAAAAAGAATATAATAAACTTATAAACGTTAAAACGTAGCAGGACTCGAATCCACGCCTCTTTGAAAACTATTTCGTGCTTTAAAATTTCATTTTCTTTACATTCGTAAAAAAGTTAAATATTTAGAGAGTAAAGTAAAATTAATAGAGTTTTAAAAAAGAATTGGGCTATCCTATCTTGGTTATCTATAATGGACGGAAATAAGAAGGGAAAGGACGTAGTGTGAAATTACACTGACTTCACCACTATATTTAATGTATTAAAAAAAACAATTAGATAAGTAGTTACTTCGTCACATTAAATATAACAAACTAATGGTTTTTATTTCTTTTACAGGTAAGAAAATATTTGAATTACAAAATATACAAAGTAAAGGCGCAGTGATTATAGTACTAATAATCAATTAAGGTAAATTCTTCTTTTTCTGCTTCACGCTGTATCCCGCAGATAGCAGGATACACAAAGGGATACCGTTCACAACTTTCAGTGGAGTGGCGGAATACATCACAGCGCTTTTGCCTAAAAGCCAAAGCAAGGGAATGAAACCATGAAATGTTTCATATGCTCAAGTTGGACTCGTACCCACAACATATTGCATTTACAGTCACACTTTGTGTTACATTTACTAAAAAACCGGCGTAACGCATTGGCATTAATTATTTTTATTTCCTTGGTCTAATGTACTGTTGAGTTCTACCACTCAACAAAGATCGTCTTGAATTTAAACGGAAAGCGAAAAACGAAATTTGTTACCATTATGTTCTTTCTGCCTACCTTGCTATCTTCGGGATATAGCACGAAAAAAATTGATATAGCACGAAAAAAAATCTTTTCACCGATAGGACTCACTTATACTTGTAAACTTTATTATTAATAAATACCTACATAAATATTTAGATCAAACAAACTAAATTTACTTAAGATAAGCTCTAAATCTAAATATAAAGATAACATAATTGGAATACCATAAACTACATACAGACAAACCCCTTCCATCTTATTATGCTCGTATGTGTTGGAGATATAACGTTACAGCGCATCCATTCTATTTCGTCTAAATCCCAGGATTTCAGTCTCTTGCGTCAAACTTCGGATTCACCAAATCAAACTGTAATGACCCGGAATAAAATACCATTTGCCGTTTCCGCTACAAAATTTATTTTATAAAGGAAATAGATATTTATTAAGCTATTCAGTTAATTGAATACCCGTTTTCGACATAAGTTCTACTGCTCTTTAACCTAAACGATTGTCAGTTTTGTTTAGTGATAAAAAAGTTTTGCCTATATTAGAAATGTAGAAGTTAAATAATTAATTATTAAAACGACGTACTCGTACGTGTATTGTATTGTTATATTTGTGAAAGGCCTTATAGCAAATTATTGTAATTTAGTTGAGGCCAGTCGTGGCGCAACGGCACGAAGTGTGACTGTAAAACCGACTGGTTATGGGTTCGATCCCCACTCGAGG
>DVQM01001190.1:0-12847 GCA_018231645.1 Heliconius ricini | reverse complement strand
GTCAATTTATAGCAACAGCGTGGTACATTTAATTTAAAGCAACCGTGGTCCAAAGAAAGCAACGAATTTCAAATGATTTTATCACTATATTGCCAAAACCTTTCCACTTCATATTGAAATAAACATAATATCGTAACTACATCAAGAAAGGATTAAAAATAAATGAATAGTTTTATTGCTTTTATTAATTTTAATAGGACACCTTAAAGTTATGTAGTCCGTAGTAATATCTCTATCCGAATAATTTAGAAACATATAGACGATATGTATTTTTACCTTGTTTTTTTTTAAACGTGAATCGCTTTCGATTTCTAACAATATATCTATTTTTTTTTTGGTATACTTCGGCCATAGTGCCTTAAGGCAATCTATTTGTATTATAAAATTCTTAGAGATATTAGAATTAAGTTCAAAAAAACAAAATCAAATAGTTATGCTTAAATTTGTCAAACCATAATATATTTCTCTTCACTATTTTTTTTTAAACATTTTGTTAAATAAAGAATGATGATATGATAACTTATATTATTTTAATATTTATAGTTAATTTTTATAGTGGTAATGAGAATATTAAAAACAAACCTATTTTCGACAGACCGGCGCCATAAGCGGCGCAGACCGTCTCCTCCCGTTGTATGTGATCGAAGAACTTGGTGAATATCGGGGTGTCCCTGGTTTTTTTGTAGCAGGCATATTTGCAGCCAGTCTTGGGTAAACATTTTTCCGAATTCACTCACAAACCAAACCCTTAGTTAAAAAGTAACTTTTAATATATTAACAGAACTCACAACTTATACTTTACACAATATTTTACTACACAGGTTATAAAGACTGTTATTTGAAAATATATAAGATTTGTCATCTGAATTTATTTCCACAAGAAACATAAAAAATGTCAAACTGTATTCATAGCACACTAAAATTACAATACAAATATTCAATTGTACCGAGGCGTATGAACTCAACATAGACACTAATTCAGGAACGGGCCTGATTCCTGAATTAAGTTTTAACTAGAAATGACCAGTGGAACACTAGTTTCAATTTCAGATGCTTCGAATAATTAGGATGTTAATACATTATTTTTTTAGCATTACACTTGGATACTTACAATTGGTGTTATCCATTTACAAAGCATTTAATATAAAGGAAAAATTGAAAATATTTTCATCATAAAAAAATATCACCTTTACAGGACTGTAGCATCTGCACTTAATTCTTTAGCCGCGATTGCGTGTCAAGATTTAGCTACCGGCCTGCTAGGTATAACTTTACCGGAAGATAAAGGAGCAGCAGTATGTATTTTTCTCAATAATGATGCTAAAACCAAACGTGATGAGTAATGGCTGCAGGTTCGACCGTCACTCGTGGTACTTCCACTGTCTAGTAAGGCAAAGCGAAAAGTTGACTTCACCATCATTCAACACACAAAATCTTACTTTCGGGCGGAATCTTACTTCGGGTTTAGAACGTAGTATCCCGATACTACCTGCCCTGTTATAAGGGTATTAGGAATTTCCCATAAAGATAATAATTAAAATCAAACTTAAGAACCAAAATGTTTTATAAATAATTTGCAATAAAATATATCTAATGCACATATGTCTAAATAAGAATCTCCTTGAGAACAAAGATTTTAAAATGTTGAAAGTGGTTAAATGTAGAAGATATTATATCATTACAAAATACAGCTATATCGTTTATATTACACAACATAAATTGCAAGTAGTATAGGAATAATTAGAATCCAATTAGTTTTATAGTCGTCTATACATATTTTAAGCTTTTCTTAATTCACAGATTGCGAAATGGGTATGTCTCGGTTGCGGAGCTCTATCTTTTGCGCTAGTATTTGCGGTAGAAAAGCTAGGGCCCGTTCTGCAACTGGCTCTATCCTTTAATGGCATGACTGGAGGTGTTGCTCTTGGACTGTTCAGCCTTGGCATGCTGTTCCCCTGGGCCAATGATAAGGTTTTTAAGCATAAAATTAATTACATATTTAAAAAGCTTATAATTTTGTATACTTATATCTAAAGTATTTTAATATATTTATAATATTTGAAATATATATATATATTTTATATTCCACTATATTTTTTATATTTAGTGTTATTGATGTACTTACATATATAAAAATATGTATGTGCGTACTACTAGTACCAAAAATTGCATGTTGAATTAATAATTTTAGATACTTTAATTGCTTATTAAATGAAATAGATATTATTTTTATAATATACTTTGTTTATAAATGTAATAGGGCGCTATAGCGGGAGGTGTGCTTGGCTTCTTGGTGGTGGTTGTAGCAGGAGGTGGTGCTCAGTTCGCACAAGTGCCCTTACCACGTCTACCCACATCGATTGATGAGTGTCCGGCTTCATTAAATATAACTCAAACTATAGACCCAATGTAAGATATCACTGAATTTCGCTATTTTTTTGTTTATATATATACCTACTTTTAAACGTAGTTTTTTTTTAATAATGATAAAACTAAGTGTGTATTGTGTAGTAGTGTGTGTATAAATAATGTGATATATCTAATTGTACCGTATTTATTTTAGAGATCTTTAAATATGATCAAAATATGATTTAAAACTTAGGTATAAGACCTATTTTATTAACAATACGTTCTGCATTGAGTTTTTTTTTATTTTTCTCTGTATACAGAGTAGATCGAGATAATAGTTATGGGAGTTAACTATTAATGAATTTTAATTGTAAATATGTTATTTTTACAGCGCAAATCCCAATGATGTCTTTTGGCTATTCAGAATATCATATTTATGGTATTCAGCCATAGGTTGCATGACAACATTACTCGTTGGCCTGGCCGTGTCTGTAGCTACTGGTGCGACGAACCCCGCTGATGTACCCATCGATCTGATTTCACCACCTGTTGTCAGTTTTTTGAATTCTCTACCAATGAAATTGAAGGTAAGTTAAGTTATTGCTTCAGTAATTAAAAAAATAATCTTATAATGTATAATGTGTAGATAATGTTATTGAAAATATTTAATATACAATGAAAGCTACAATCTCGTAAAAGATTTAAACTTGCATCCATACATATATTTTTAAGATATTAGATTTTTTTTAAATATCTTAACTTAGCTGCAGGCGTAATAAATTATTTAAATTGTTTTAAATCATAATTAAGTTGTAACTCATCATAAATATATATTATTATTTATGTTAATGTCCCTATACTCGTATGTGATTTTTTTCTACCTTTGCACAGCGCCAGGCCCGCTCTTGTAAATTGATTCTTTTGATTGGGTTGCCTGAAAGAGATCACTCTTAGTGATGAGGCCGCCTATTAATTTTTCTTTGTATGAATTTATTTGTTAATTATGTAATTTTCTAGTGTGAAATAAAGAGTTTTTATGTTATGTTAAATTGTACAATATAGAAAGCATTGAGGGTACCGACGCGACTTGGCTCTGAGAGGCGAAGGAGTTCTAGTGTCAGACCGCCAAGTTTGGCTGACGACAAGGACACGAGACGACGGCGACGCCTGTCCGAGCTCGCGGGCGGCGTTTTCTATAGCGACGCACCCACGCTCACCCGCGGACACGACAATCTTGCTTTAGGCCTCGATCCTGAAAAGCCGCCGCCTCAGGAATATAAACGAACGAGCCTCAAACTTGACCCCCATGTAGATCCAAGTGGGCCACAAACGTCCATTTGTTAAATTTAAGTAATTAAATGCCCTTAACTAAACTGGACGTGAAGGGCATCGCCATTTACATCTTTTTTGTTCAATACCTATAGAAATAGAAAACGGGCTCGAGTCCCGCTACGTTCAATTTTTTATACGTTTTCTAAATAAGTATATTTTTTATTATTTATTTTTGTACTATAATATTTTCTTTATTAGTTTAAGTAATCTATTAATAATTTAAATTAAATAGCTATAATAAAAAAAATAAGTACAAATGGCAGCTAATATTAATTTATTGAGTTCTAATTGTTATTATATAAAACTAATACGATTAATAAATATCACGAAGGTAATATTTATTATATTAAAACATAGTTATGTAAACGAATTAAAAACATGTCAATCACGTCACTTTCAATAACATTGTTATCATTTAAGACGAATCGATTCGTTTCGAGTTTCTCTTGATAAGAAGTTTCCATTTAAAACCATTTTAGAAGGTATAGTTATTGACTTATAAAATACATACATTTCAAGATTGTAAATTTTTGAGTAAAAAGATATATCTATACTAATATAATGAAGCGGAAGAATTTTTGTTTGTTTGTTTAAACACTAAGATCTCTGGATCTACTGGTCCGATTTACTTCTTGTTTTGTATTTCTCACACATGCATCATTGCATTCTTCAGAAGTGCTATAGGCTATAACATTAGTGTATGTCTTAGTTAGCCTTAAATAACGAAGTAACAATAGTAAGGAACACCATCGAATTGCTTATAGCGCGCGCGCTACAATATTAGTTAATTTTACGTCAGTACGTTGTATGATAAAAAAAGGAAATTTAACAAAGATAATCTTCGGCTTTTATAGCATATAATTTGGACTTATACTTTTGAAAAAATGTAAAATAAAGTTAATTCAACGCTCTGTTTACGGCCGCAAGCATAAGCTAGAGTCCCGCAGGGTGCCCTTGTCGCTGATGACATCCTATCATACAGCCACGTAGTATTCATGATTGAATGTTGTTGTTGTTAATTTGTTCGCAAATGCAACATAATGAAAGTATTACAGGTGGTATGCGGGCGAAGCCACTAGTGTTATATATTTCTGAATTAATATAGAAAGAATTAAATGTAAACATTTATATTGAAATTCTGAAAGACATGCATAAAATAATTATAAGCAAATATTTTGACGTGAATATGTTTAAATTTTATAAGTAATTGTTAGAATAAAAAAATAAATTATTGCTAAAAATATTTTTTGTCAGTTCTGAATTTGTGATTATGAAATTGATGTTATTGATCTATAAAATTCAAGGATATGAGGAGAATTCATAATTTATTATAATAAGTATCTTAGTAAATAATATAAAGATTTAAATCGTATTCTTTTATTTTTAATCAAATTATTATATATTAACCTATATAGGCAGAACATTAAAGAGTAGGCAAAACCAAGTTTTCAAACAATGCCTACTGATTATATTTATTGATTCTTATACAAATTTTCACTTATATTTTTATAAATAATAAATGCCATATAAATTTATAACAGCCAAATAAAATATAATAAGGAAATCAAATTCAAAATGAAGAAAATATACAGCAGTAAAATATATTATATTGAGAACTAAAAATATGTGCAAGAAGTCAATGGTAGAGACAAAAAATAAAATATCTAACAAATATAATTAGGATAATAAGTCTTGCTGTTGTAGTACTTGCTGCTGGTGAATTTCCTGCATAGTGGATACTGGCAAAGTCGCACTCACAGTAATGGATGGCATGCCAGGCAATGAGACTGGAGTTACAATTGGCAAGCCACTACTAATTGGCGGGGGTTGAATAGGAGCTTGGGCAAAACTACTCATATCAAATGTTGGTACTAAGCTTGGTGTTGGAACTGAATTAGGAGATTGAACTTGATCGAAATTTGAATGTGTCAATATAGTTTGAGGTTGTGTGTAATTTTGCATCATTGGTATATATGGTTGAGGCTGGCTCATTGGTATACCAGGTAAGTTGGGCAATGGTGCTGGCGGCTGCACATTGGATACTGAAGGTATGCTACCCAAATTGGTCAATGTTGTATCTGCAAGATCTACAAAATTACATACTTATTAGTAAATATATAGAATTAATTCATTATATTATTATTATTTCTTCATAACTAAAGAAATATAATACTTACTGCTAGAGTATGCAGCCATATTTGATACCATGGATTGTGCTTGTGACATGGATGACTGAGGTATATTAGTTGTCACATTTGGATCAGCCATACTCATTGTTACATTTTCTATAGGACTTGAGTAACCTCCAGGATTTACCATTGGTACACCAGATAAAAATTTTGGTTGTGTTACTTGAACTTCTTCTTGATTTGTGCCCTGATTAAAATTAGTAACATTTGTAGGTGTTTCATTAGCTATATGTAGGTGTTGTACACCTGTTGATAATATATCTTGCTGTAAATTTGTATTTTGTGATGATATCTGAAAGAATATAATCATAGGATAATATTTTAATACAGAAATCTTAATGTTTTATATTAAATATTGAGATTAAGGCCATTGCTGGCCATCATCATTTTCCCTTTCTAAAGTGAAAAAAGTACTGCATGGAGTTCTGCCATTGAACAAGCAATATTTCAAAAATTGAGCAATAAATATTAAACACAGTTACTTAATACCCAAGTATTAAGTAATCCTAATCAATGTACCTACCTGCTCTAAAATACTTTTTTATTTTTATTTCATATATATTTATGATGTGTGCGCTCAGAGTCACAGGCGGAAAAGATAAGCAGACTACGACTGCTAGGCAGACAAGAGTCACAAAATGATGACAAGGAGAGAGATTGGATGAATGGTGCCAGTAGGAAAGAATTTTTTACTTTTATACACTTATTATTCTTATATTAAATAGTCATAGATTAAGTAAAGTTTAGACAGAATATTGTATCTTATTATGTTATAAATAATCTCTGCCTGACACAGATACATTGTTATTTATTATTTTATTGTCTTACTAAGTTCTGGAGGTGTAAAGAGGTGGAGGTGATTATAGAAATTATTTATTGAATCAACCTTCTTTGTTAACAAAGTAAGAATTTGCTTAAAAAAACTAAAATAAACATTACCATTGGTGTAGTTGCCACATATTGCTTTTGGTTAGGGACTGGTTGACTGCTTCTTATTGGTATTCTATGCAAATATCCATAGCCAATTCCACATCCAAGACTGCCTTCACCACCCCAATTTTGATTTGGTGTAATAAGAACTTCACGGCATGTATCATCATTAATATTGTAAACATAGAGTTTTAAAGCTCTACCTTCATGTGCTTCTATTAAAGTAAAGAGATCTTCACTTTCATGCATTATTGAATCAGCTCCGATTATATAATCAGAAAAAGGCCTCAATCCAGCTAATTCTGCTGGTGATGATGGATGTACTTCCTACAAAAATGAAAATGTAATTAATTTTCAAAATACTCAATTATGCATATTTATAGAGACCATTTGATTAATTATTTTTTATTTAATTAATTTAATCCATATACAGATAATTAGAGAAAAAATTAGTTACTAGAAATTAAAAAGTCAAGTTATAAATAAATATTAAACATTATCAATATAAGTGTATGTAACTCATGACTTATAATAATAAGAGATAAATAACAAATACTACAAACAATAACAAAAAATATTACAATGATAAGTTACTTACAAGTACATGCCACACATTTTCGTTTGCACCTTCAAAGGAACAAAACCTTATACTGACACCTAGTAGGCCTTGTCCACCCCAATTTGCACTAGGTGTTATCATAACTTCCCTCACGGACTGAGTCTTAGTACTATAAATCAGCATCTTTATTGTTTTGTCAACATTTTCTTTTAAAAGTGTTTTAAGTGTATCATTATCTTGGTCTAACCTAGTATTTTCTAAAGCTACAATAAAATCAAAAAACGGTTCGAGATTAACTTTTTGTCCTGGTGAACCGTCTTGGACCTGCAAAACATTGACGTGTAACTTATATGTTTTATAGCAAAACAAAACTTAATTACAGTTAATAACATTATGAAAACGCACCCTCAAAATATGGTATCCTTCAGATCCACCTCCTGGAACTTCAGAGCTCTGTGAAGACCCCATTTATATAATTTTTAAAGGGAGCTTCAAAAATTATGAGCTATTTTGAAATATATAACACCTCTGCAGTGACAGCCTAAATTTTGACACTGACAATATTAGAACTATACGTGGCAGAGCTAATGATCTGTATTATTCAGTAACTACAAATTAATATGTACAAAAATAATATTTTACAGAATTGAGCTTATTGTATCAGAGATCAGGGCCCCTTCCATATATACCTGATAACTATAAATGTAATTTAAATATGAATATAGATATATTTATTCGTTTCACAAATTCCGCATATACTCGTTTTCCATCTTCTGCCAATTTTTGGGACATTGCATGTTGAGCAATATAATATGAAGTATGACTTGTTTATTCACATAATTTTTGAGACATTGTGTGTCGATCTCTGTAGATTTAGAGGGTAATGTTCCTTAGTATTGAATGAAGAAACTAAACACGGCGACATTATTTAATATTTTAATTTTCTCACAAATACAAAATTTGCGAGAAAATTAAAATATTAAATAATTCATTTCCCCGAGGGAGAATCGAATCCACATCAGCTTTGTTTACAACATAAATACAGATATTATTATTATTATTATTAATATTATAACTATTAATTTTTTCTCTATGTCAATCACAGAACACATATACCCAAAGGGTATGTCAATTGATATTAAAACCAATCCTACGATTTTAATTTGTCAATTGTGATTAAAGGTTTATGAAACGTCAAAATTTATTAACAAATTATACTCTCTCTTTTTTGTTTACATACTTACTTTTGTATTACATTCCACAAAATTTAAAAATTTTAAGCGTTACAACAATTATAACTTTATACACGTCCCGTGTTTTAGGTTTTTATTCAATTACTAACAATATCCTTGAATTGTGTATTCCATTATAAGTAACGATTCGTAAGTACGATTTTTTTACTTCAAATTTATACTATTATATAAAACTTTATAAAATATTCTCACATTTATAAAAAAGTACGTCTCTATATTATCACTAATAAAATATGAATTAGTTTACAATGGCAGAATGGAAACATTTGATATCTGAATGGCTAAATGAATATGCAGCACTAAGAGACAATGAAATAAAAAGCTTTGCTGCTGAACATGAACACAATCATGAAATTGCAACAGCAATATTCAATTTGTTATATGGTGACCCTGATAACGCAAATAACCAGAACAATGAAGAAAAAGAACAGCATGTATGTATTAAAAAGATTCTAAATTACAATTACAATGTGGTTTAAGAATAAAAATTTTCATATTCCAATCCCAATTTTATTTATTTTCAGATGTTAGAAAATGTCTGCATACAATTATTTAGTTTTTATAGATCTAAAGAAGTAGAGCTTCAAAGGTTTACTCTGCAATTTGTGCCAACATTCATTTATCGCTACTTGAGTATTGTAGCTCAAGGCAACACAAAACATTGTCGGTGCATAGAAACTCTTCTCATAGGTATGTTATTAGACTTTTCATAAATATATTTTAAATTACTATCAATTAAATTAGTATTTCTTACTATAAAGCATCTCTTTTTTCTTTTACAGGATTATATAATTTTGAAGTAGTAGATGAAAATGGTAAACCTAAAGTAGTGTCCTTTAGATTGCCCTCCTTAGCACAGGCTTCAATATATCATGAGGTAACAATGTATTTTTTAGCTTTACACCTTGTCCTGTCAAACATGGAATCAAAGAACCTAATGCCAAGACATTATGTTCTTTATTTTTCAACTGAATTCCAGACATTGTGTGTTGAGTGATAGAACTCAACACCAAAATTTATTTAAAGCAGGGAATTGAAAATAATTCTTTTCCCATCAGTGGAATTGGAGATTATAATTAAAAGCTGCCCCACTGTGCCACAAAGGTCTTGTTATTATAGATTTTTTAATAATAAACAAAGAATTGTTTTTTATATGTATTAGTATTATATTGATGATTTAAATTGAATTTTAGCCACTGTCACTAGGATCCCAATTTTTAACTGAAAGTGCTCTACGAAGATGGGAGGAATGCAATACAAAATTAGTTAGTTGGGGACCCCATTCCCAAGTGGAAGTTCTTAATGCACAAAATCGTCTTAAAGTTATGGCAGCGCTCTTGTTCATTTACAACAGACAGCTCAGTTTGTTGCCTAAACTTGCATTGAGACACTTGTGCATTGCATCTTCAAAGTAAGTAATTTTTAATAATTGTCATGTGAAGCTTTTATAAGAAGAAAATGTATAAGATTAATCTTAAAAGACAAGTGAGAATTGTTCATCATTTTTACAGTACACATATATAATGTGTGAAGAAATCACCTATAGATTTCCATACTAATATTATAAAGCTTAAGAGTTAATTTGGTTGAAGCTAAAACAACTTATAAAAGTAAAAAAAATCTATTAGATTTCCATTTATTGGGGAAGAAATTATCCATTTATAACATAACATTACATTAAAAGTCATGAAATCACTTAAAATAAAATGTGTTATATGAGTTAAGCTATGAAGCGATTAATGTCTGACATATAATAAAAAATAATTCTTGAATGTTATTTGTGACTTAAGTTTTTTAACATATTACTGTTATATATTTCAAATATAATAATGATTGTTATATTTCAGAATATTAACACAAGGTTTCCAAAAGAAAAAAGGTGCTTTTAATGGTAAATTAATTCAGAGAATACCAGTTTCTCCAAATTTTCTTCTGGAAATGATAGAAGGTGCATATTTTGCAATGTTCAATGAGTTTTACACTCTAGCATACCAGGCTGTGAAAGACATTGATAGGAGGGCACAATATGAGTTGTTCCCAGATGTTATGCTAGTTACTAGTGCTGTCATCAATTCCCTAAAAAATAATCCTTCAGGTTAGTCTAAAATTTAATTACATAAAGCGTGGAGCTCTAGCTGTTTTTCTTGTAAAATATTAAAGTATACATATATTTAGTATTATATGGTCACGGTTATACTAACTCTATTTGATAAAGTCTTTGAAATGTCAGATTTCCAAAAATGTATAATACTAAATATATGCAATGAATGCAATTAAATGAGTCTAATAAAGAATCAAATAAGTCTGTGATCTTAATTTTTTTTTTTATATTACGTAAATTTCACACATTGTAATAAACTGTTTTACAATGCCTATTTTTGATTAATTTATTTTAAACATTTAATATAGGTCAACCATGTGACGGTCCAATGGGTATAAGTGTTGCATTATCACCAGCGACTACAACTGTCACTATGTCTAAATCAATGATAACAAATGCATCATTCCGTACCAAAAAATTACCAGGTAAATTATTATTATTTCAAATAAATTAATACAAATTTGAGCAAATTTAACAAATATATATTCTAATTACAGATTAATTCCTACAGTTTTTTTTGTTATAATAAATTCTAACAATTGTTGTTGAGCTTAAATAATGAAGCCTATAAATATGTAAATATTTTATTTTTCTTTTATTGAACTGAATTCAAGTAAATAACGGCATAATATTTTTGCCTCGTTCCTCGGAAGGAAGGAATCCTTCCTGTTAAATAATGTCAATTAAGTATTTATTTTCTCTTTGTAGATGACATTCCAATACAAGCTGGTCAAGCAGTATCTGCGGAGGCTGCAGACATGCTCACATCCATTACAGAGGAAGGCGAAGCAGATGCTCCCATCCAAAGAGGGGCTGGCATTCGCAACTCAAAGCCAAAATTGGCTGCTTTCCCAGTACTCGGTAAAAAGACTAAAGATGGAAAAGAAAAAATTGATAAAAAAGTCACTCTCAAAGACAGCTCCAAGGGCATTTGGAATTCACTCAGTGGAGGCGGAGATACAACAGATGCACAGAAAAATGTGGTTGATGTTTACGATGGCAATGGCAGCCTTAAAGATGAGCTTTCAATGACATCAGTACACAATAGTGTAGATAATTCTGATACTAGATCACAGGTGACAACCGATTCCCTGGATATGGAAACTACTTCCCGTTTTACTGCTATGCAAGTTAGCTCTGTATAAGTGCTTGTAAGCTATTATATAGAATTTATTCTCATAATATATGTAGGTAGGGTAAACCACACTGTGATTGCGATAATGAAGCTACTAGCTCCAATTTAAAAAAAAATGCTTTTTGTGTTAACAATCATTAAATAAGTTGTTACTAAATGAGTCTGTGATTTTTTATAAAAAAATAAAAATTGATAAATTGGAAAATCTTATTAAGGTTTTTGCCACCACTTAGGAAAGATTTTTTTTTTAGAAAACATAAATTTAAAGGGGAATTTGGACCCGCGCTTTAGCAACCGTCCAAGCATTTCTGACCAACTAAGCCACACATTCTCTTCAAGCTAGCTTCGTTGAAATTCTTAAATGCTTTTTACAACTTGCCAGCAACAAAAATAAGTTGTAGCAAGCATATAAGAATTTCAACATAGCTTGATGAAAAGGTATGGTTTAGTTGGTCATAGCGCTTGAACGGTTTCCAAGAGGCGTATATTCAATTCCTGTTACGTCCTAAATTTTTTTTTGGTATCTAAACAAGTTATAGCAAAAGAACATGTTATATAAACATAAGAAATTTTATTTATTCATCTATTAAATATGTGTATAGGAGTTTTATTGTATTGTTTGTATTTCTCTATTTTTGCATAAATGTAAAAAAGAGTTTTTTAGATTTTAATAAAATGTATGTTCCATTTTGAATTTTAACGATCTTTTTAGCTGTGAGCGAAATTACTCTGCCTTATAGAAGAGTTAACTTTTGTTAGAGAAATAAAGTAATAAATATTAATTAACATGCATATATAGGTTTTTCACTTTAAATTTTGCACTTCTATGCTCCAAGTTAACAATTAACTTTATTTAAACTAAATCATAATTTTTTACATTAATTCCAAGTGAAAATTCAACTTGAAGTATAGTATATATACATATTACTAGTTTAGTTTTTCTATTAGTACTATACTTCAAGTTGAATTTTCATACACACACACACACATATACATATA
>DVQM01001189.1:0-12850 GCA_018231645.1 Heliconius ricini | reverse complement strand
TAAATACTACCTACATAAGGTGATTATGATCTATTAGTATAATTTTTTCAACGTTATAACAATTGAAGTATGATTGACGAATTATACAGCTAAATTTAGCATATTATGATAAAACACATAAACACACGTTACAAAAATAGGAAAGATAAATATCAATCTAGAGACGATTGTCGCGGACGTCGTAACGACGAAAGATAATCTACGTATAGTTGTCAAGTTGCCAAACTCGGCGCCCGCGCCTCTCTTCAGTCGAGTGCGTTCCTCAGAGGGAGGTGTATGGCGCGCGATGTGCTTGCATGTGCGGCTGCTGTGCGGTGCACTCTGGTGGCCGTTGAGGACGCGCTGCGCCCGCGCCGCTCGCACCTATGACGACGATTACGAGCAGGTGTGTCAGTCAGATCAGCTCATCGGCTCTCGCTTTCATATGCACCTCCACTTGTATTTTGGTAAAGACAGGTCGACAACGAGTCTTGTCTTATTATGTTATAGTCGAGCACTTTTCACTTATTTCGCTTTGTTGACGCCAGTTTTATTTATCGATAATGCTTTTAGGTTTTGTGTGACTCAGCTTCGCTAGTATAAACTTGTTATCGAGTGTAAGGTCCACGTTGTGGTATTTTGTGATGTGCGTTGTGTGCTAGTGCTCCCCGAGTTATGTTTATCAAGGCCGCGCCCGTGGCCACCGAAGAGGAGCGTCGCGGTTCAGTGTCGAATTGGTTCTCGTCTTTGAGACGTGGGGGCAGGCGTAAACGGGAAGATAGCGGGGTTCCGGCTGGCTATGGATCGTTAGGCAGACGGAAGGATGGTGGGCAGCCGCGCGGCAAGACGAGATCGGCGTGGGACCTCACCACCGTCACCAGACTGGTCTGTATAAACAGTAATTTCACTATCTTCTAGTGAAAGGTGCTTTGAATGCACACCACTGGAGACTACAATTCTGGCATTAGTCCAAGTGCGCTGGATCGATCTCGCTTTTGAGTCTGCGTGTGAAACGAATGCCGCATAAGTTCGGAGACTTAATTTTATTATTATCTTGCCCCTACGTCATTAAGAGTTCAACTAACTTTCTTTCTGGTACCTACACTACAATTTATATTGAATTTGAACATTTTGAATAAAATCTAATGATGATTAGTATGAATATATAACATTTCAAATAATATTTGTAGGTAGTTCAAAAAAGCTATGTTTTGAACGTTGATAATTATATGGGCATAAATTTTTAATACTAATTATAAGAAAAAGTACCTTGTAAATTCAAAATATGGATATCTAGTGTTACACTTTTACGAATGAATTGAAATTTGCGTCGCCCGCTAAAGCCGTTTTGTAGCTTGGCGTGAACAAACGCACCGACGAACATACAAGATTTTGAAAATCATTGTTTTTGGTTCTATTATGGTATGAAATACGAATTATAACATTATTTCTTACATCTCTACCAAGTTCAGACACCATCTAGCATTCTTCAATAACAATATTATATTATAATATAACACGCACGCAAAATTTGCACGACAAACGCGTACACTGGCTGTTTAAAGGGGGCTATTGTTTGTTTTCTGTTCAGCGACGGCGCCGCCTGTGCGAAACTATCCGCATTGATTGCGGTCACCGATCGTGACTCACGTCATATGTTTTTCAAAGCAGACGCTAACTTGTGTTGGGTGCCATAACTGTCTAAATGGAAAGAATGACTACGTTTTTAACGATTTATTTATTTTACATGTATTTACTTGTATATCACACTCCCCTGTATTTGTAAATCACTCTCAATTCTTGAGATTGGTCTTGAGATATCGTTTTCATTCACGGATTAGTAGTTTGTGAATGCAGGCCTAAAAGTAATTGGCACATTGGTCTCGTTATATATTTATCTGAACAAAATAATTATGTTAGTGAGTTTGTGTATTAGAACGATATCTGTATATTTTATTTACTTATTTACTTATTATTTATTTCTTTACTGAAAAATATATTGTAGGTGCAAAAATATAATGCTTGAAGAATTGTATTCAATTTTTTATTGTTCAACTTTTATGTAAATGTTCTCTTTGATTTAGAAACATCTTTCTTTAATAATATGACAGATTTTCATTCTTATACATTTTATTAAAAATATATTTGAATAATTTAGGCTCTAAATCTTTATTATGAAATCTAGTGGCTTCCACGTGGCTTCGCCCGCATGTACAACACAATTCCTTTACTTTTGTGGTCTAATAACATTATCATTTTAACACGACAATATCTACCATTCTTAGTTTAAGCTAGTTCAATATAACACTTTTATTTTTTATTTTTAACCGACCTCTGTAAGAAAAGGGTTATCAATTCGACTGTATTTTTTTTATGTTTGTTACCTCAGACCTTTTGACTAGATGAACCGATTTTGATATTTTTTTATAGTAATATTGCCAAATGCCACTTTTTATATAACTTTTTTATTTGTGAACCGGATAGAATACAACTGTTACTAAATGTTAAGTGAAGTTTACCAGGATCCAATATTATAAGCTGCATATATTAATTCGGTAAAGCGGTTTCTCAGATTAGCGTGAACAAACGCACAGACAAACAGAAAACAGAAAAGTCATTATATTACATTAATTAATGCCCTCATAATTTTTGTTATATATACGAGATACGTATTCCATATATACACAGTTACATTACGATTTTATTGTAAGTATAGAAAAGTTATATTTGAAACGTTCAAGTATTTTTGTAAAGAAAACTAAATTTGGTACAGGTTAAAAAACATTATACACAATTGTGAATCAAATATAAATGATATCGTTATACAAATTGGAGCAATAACTAATCATTTTCTTTTTAAGTTATGTACACGTTGAATCCTAAAACGAGCTCCCCAGAAGATCGCTTATCTTTTTTTCAAGACATATTTTTATATTATATATAAACTATTCTATTCGGTAAAGGATGTCTCAACATTTAATATGGCGTACTTTTATTTTCAATAATTTCTTTATCCAGAGTCAATGCTATTTTCTATTGTACAGTAAAATGGTTACAGGTCTCACAGGATAAGATGAAAAGAATATTAATAATATTTGATAACATATCAAATATTTTAAAGCATATTAAATGAGAACATGCTTTATATTCTCTTTTCCGTCATTATATTACAGGCAAAACAAATTATTCATTCATTAAATTATTCATTCTGGGTTTCCCAAATGCGTCATACGAAGATTTTAAGATATTATTAGTACTAAACGGAGCCTTAGTTATGATAGAAACGTTAAAAAAATGTATTTGTCTCCAATGAAAATCTATTCATAAATACGTACATATTCCTCTGTGTCGGCTTGCTTTGAATTTACTTTAAAGATTCATATGTGGTCTAGATTATTCCTTTCAGGCACTGTTAAATGACGACGTTGTCACAAAAAAAAATATTTTCGTTTCAAATATACGAGCAGATTTGCAGCTCAAACCCTTTTACAAAGAAGATTTTACTGCCCTACATATGTTAATAGCAAAAGATGCATTATTATATACTATAATAGTACGTAGGCTTAATGTTGAATTTAGTATTAATACAAATATCATAGTCCCCTTGGATCATTTATTAAACATACTGAACTACATAGACAAGGAGTTACTCAAAGAAATGTAAGTTCGTCTTCAATGTTCAAAATGTCAAAAAACAAATGTTCAAATCTTTTATTCAAATTAGCTTCACGCTGTATTCACTCAGTAGGGTAGGCAGAGAGAACCTAGTGCTAAGATAGTTTCCTCCTTTCCGCCGGGTTCTGGAGGCATTTCGTGTTGATTGGTGAAGCTCAACGCCGCGCTTTACCTCGAAACCAGAGCGAAGAAATGAAAATATAAATGTAAATAAATATTTCACTTCCTCGAGTGGGGGTCGAACCCACAATCAGTCGATTTTATAGTCACACTTTGTGCCCCTGCGCCACGACTGCGGCAGCGGAAGCTGATTTGAGTTTTGATTTGATTTGTAGTTACAGTGACTCGACCTTACCACTTCATCATCGTTGCGTTAATCAGAAAGACGTATTAACTCCTAAGAACAAGGTCGATACTTGTTTATCATTGATATGTGAATTATTGCAACTTACTCTCCTCTAAACATAACTTATGAATTTTAACAATATTTCATTTTTCCCGACTGCTAAGGAAGGGTTATGTTTTCCGCTCGTATCTTGTATGTATATAAAATTCTTTGTTACCTCATATCTCCAGAACCGCTGAACGGATTTACTTAATTGAGGTATCGTTAGATTCGTATTAACAGCTCAAGTGTTCTTAGATCGGAGACGTTAACAAAAAAAACAATCATGGCGGCTGTGGCACGCCATTGGACTTAGTGAAAACAAAAGTTTCGTTTCTAATACCACAATATGGGCGTCAAATTCAAGAGCTCGATACGAATATTTCAAAAAGATATATCATGATTATCATTATCGTAATGAATTCTAACAAAATAATGAAAAATAAAAAAATATTTGTAAAAACAAAAACAAACAAAAAAAGTCGGGGAAAAAATGGAAAAATATAAATTAATATCTATGTATATAATTTGAAAGTATTTTCACCATTAAAACTTGGAGTTGTGTTTACATTTTAGGATTTTTGCCAATGTTATTAACAGACTTTGCCAGGTTCTCTTTACTGAGCGTGGGCTCGCGGCCAAGGGTCATTTGCCTAATTAATTCATATAAGCAATCTGTATTGATTAAGTTTTATTTAAAGTTTTTGGAAAAATATCATAAAATGATAGATAATCAGCGATAATCTCGTTGAATGACTCAAAACTACATTTTTATACCATCATTTTGGACTTTCCTACGTGACTTTTGTTACAATTCAGAGATTTTCCTCGTGGAGGTTGTTTAATTCAACAAAAAAACGCATAAACAAAATAGTGAATGTGCTCCTGGCTGATTGCTTGTGAGCGGGGAGGTGCTTTGACCTTGCCGGGGAAAGGGGGTCTTGCGAACGTACTGCACGGTCACCGACTTGACAAACGAGTTAGCTTGCATTGCTTCATAATGACTGTACTAGACTTAGACGGTTTTGATAATTTTATTGAGAATATAAGAATATAATACATTAGAATGTATTAAAGTAACGTTGAGGCTAGTCGTGGCGCAAGGGCACAAAGTGTGACTGTAAAACCGACTGGTTGGGGGTCGATTCCTACTTGAAGATATGAAATATTTATTTGAATTTATATTTCAATTTCTTCACTCTGGTGTCAAGGCAAAACGCGGCGTTGAGGTCCGTCACTCGGCATGCAATGCCTCTAGAACACGGCGGAAAGTAGGGAACGGAGTGTCTTAACTAGGTTCCCTCTTCCTACCCTGTTGTGTGCGGGATATAGCACTGTAGCTGATTTAAAGTAACGTACGCTAATTATTCATATTTCATTATTGTCAATAAAATTATTGCAATATTTATTACTTTACAATAATATATTAACAATTTCACAAGATTTATTAATATTTATGAGTCATATTTTTCAAAAAGAGTTTATAAATATATTTTCTGTAAAGTATCAATATTTAAATATTCTCAAAGATAAATACTGATTTGAACAAGGTTTATTTTTATCTCAGTTTAGTGGTAAATATTGGAAGCTCGTTGATAATGTTAAGGATTTCTATGAAAATATGTTTATTATTTATGCTCTCTCTGGTAACCATTTCTATTCACCCCTATGCCATTATGAGCTAGTTATTTTTAGATTGACAGAAAACATGCATACATTGGCCTATAAGAGTCGTGACAAGTGTTTCGGCATGTTTTATGTCAATTCGTCTTGAGCACGTTTCGTATACTATTTTAACGAAAAAATAATATTCAGACCAGACGTGGCGAAGGGACAAAATGGTCCCACTCGAAGAAATCAAATATTTCCTTAGTTTTGGTGCTGGTGACGAGGCAAAGTGCGACGTTCAGTTCCGCCATTTAACATGCTATGCTTCGAGAATTCAGTGGAAAGTAGGGGGAATAGAAGTGTTAATGTGGAATGAAAGTGTTAACACTAGGTTCCCTCTGCCTACTCTGCTAGTGTAACGGGATACAGCATGAAGCTTAAAAAACAACATGCACATACATGTGTAGTAAAAAATAAATATAAATGTATTAAAATTTTGGCTTCGTTTTATAGTTATAATATCGATGATCCTTGTCGTTAAATATTGAGTTTTATTTTAAAAAAGCAAGTTTTACTGACGGTAAAAATGTATGACAGCAAATAAATGGATAAGATATACGATACTTTATTGCCAAAAAAACAATTAAATTTAAGCATATCTTAAAATTTGTCCTTTTAAATTGTTATTTTTTTTATTATTAACATGAGAATTTATTCTTTAAAATACTGTTAATCTTTTCACATTAGAGAAATTTAATAAGTAAACGATCAAAATTCTTTTCTGAGGATAAAACGAGCTAACGTTACATCAAATATGCATTATGGAACAAAAATCAACTAGGTTATTGGCTAAACAATACACAAGTCCTTGGTATGGATTTGAATTGAATTAATAAAAATGTAGATATAAAGTCGTGAGATAAATGCTTTAGACCGAGTCTGACTGACTAACACATGTCGACTCAAATGGGTTATATTCACCGCTCATTGTTGGTATTAATCAATAGTTTCTTAGAATATGTTTCACATTCCTACTGTATGATGTCAAACAGCTGTTTAAATTTAAAAAAACCGACTTCTTGAATTTTAACCGGTTTACATAATCAGAATTTAACCAAACTTTCATCAAACTACCCGTGAAGTAAATGGAAAGTACGAGCTTTCAAATAAAAACAATCGTCATAATAGGTACACCCGGTCAAAAGTTCTACTAAGGGCTCTGAGGTGCCAAACATAAAAACGTACAGTCGAATTGATAACCTCATTTTTTTACAGAAATCAGTTAAAAAATCGGCGTCGGTTCTAGAGAACCGAACCGCTTTGTGAGAATTCTGTATACTAGTACTATTAAAATAATGTATAGTGTGTGTAAAGTACGCTCACGGTCACTTTATATCTTCGTTTATAACTTGCCACATGGCTTTACTAGACCACTTTGAAATATAACCAAAGTTCTGTTAATTTATACGAGCCCATATAAAATAAAATAAATCAGCTTCACGCTATATACCGCACAGAGCAGGGCAGGTAGACGGAAGCTAGTGTTCAAAGTCTCCGCTCCCCATTTTCCCGAATTCTGGTGACACTGAATTCTGGTGGTGGTGGTGGTGTTGAGTGTTGGATCGAAGAAATAAAAATATATATTTAAATAAATATTTTATTTCTTCGAGTGGGAATCAAACCCACAACCCGGTCGCGTTTATAGTCACACTAATGCGCCTGCACCAAGACTACGTTATAATATATCTATTAATTATATTCAGAATATTTTTAATTTGATATCATTGTTTTAATAGGGACATGTGCTTAAGTAAGCCGTTAGGTTTCACCTGGCACAGTGGCATTTCATGTTTCATGTTAGAGTATTTTTTTTCGAGTCTAATCAAAACACCTGTCTTTAGAAGTCATTAAAGATGTTCATAGAACCTTATAACGTTGTTGTTTGTAACTTTGTATATTGACTTCCTGATTTAGTAAGTCTAAAATATGAATTCCTGTCCTTTTCCTAACTTTTTAATGATTTATTAATTTGTGATTTTATATAAATTTTCATAATGTTATTATATATAAAAACTAATTCCCCATTTATTACCAGAAATTTAAATTTATTTTTATGTAAATCTTAGGAGTTTTCGGTCAAACAATCGGTGCTCTCTGACAATCCATAAGGCTTTCTAGCACAAGCCGAGCGGTTCCTGCTGTGCTTTGTGCGTTACTTAGACAGTGGTGGAAGCATTTTTTTCAATGACAATTAATAATATCAGTTTTCTCATCTAAAATAAACATCGATCGGTACATATCAAATTCTGTATACATCGATGTTTTTTTAGAGGGTTATATTAAATGTCTGCTGTGTGCTTAGCAAAATGCTTTTATACTTCCAAAATGCGCGTTGGTATTATATTAAACGTTTCGAATTTCAATTGGGCTGGACGTCAATGACGATGGTTCAATTTGTGGGGGCGATGCCCGATGCTTTACACAAGCACTACGCGCCACCGCTCCCATACCGACTGTCTCATTAGCTCCCTCCGCAATTATTTTTTCTCTTATTGCGTCGGTTTAGCAGCTCACTGGGCAAAGCTATTTATTAGAATATTTTATATCGAGCTCAAAAACCCTATCTTAAATAATATCGTTGCAAAGCTAGCCTAACCTAACCCTAAACCCTAACAGCACAATATGTTAACTTAATAGACATATGTGTAGATATAAAAATATATCTGTAAATAAAAATTTGTTGTTTTTATTGCTATTATAGTTTTATCGTTAGCTTCACGCTGTATCTCGCACACAGCAGGGTAGACAGAGGGAACATGGTGTTAAGACACTCCGTTCTCCATTTATATATATATATTTATTTATAGATTATCATAACCTTTATTCTTTATATTTTTTACATTCTACCTCTGGCCACCAGCCAGTCACACAAACGTTATTCACTCACGCACAGTTCATCTGTGTAAAGCAAATATCATTCTCAGAAGCAAAATTCCCTGCGACTGGCCGCTCTTGGCCGGAAATACGAACCCATTGTTTATTATGTTTGTTTCATTATATTCTTTAGGTATACATTGCAGCTAGTACCTAAATTGTTATTTAAATGGACGTTTGTACATTTCTGTGTTGCACATATATTTGCAAGTGGAGGTTTCTATTAAAACATTTTCAACGAGACTATAGTGTCGTATGTGCGAGTTTATTGAAAATGCTTGAATTTAAATTGAATTAACATGAAACAATACAAAAATAAAATATTTACCATTTTTTAAACTTATTTTCTGAAAAAGACGATATGTTCTTAGCTTTTAAGTAAAGAATATTGCAACTATTGGTATGTGTGAAAATATGTGAGGGCGCAAAGTGAATGTGTGGGTCAAGAATGCAGTGACAGGCGGCCAATCGCGGTCGGGAGTGTCTCTGAGGTCTAGTGTGTATCAAACGATGAGATGTTCGTCAATTGAAAATAAGGGTAATAGGGTCTTATAACATGCACATGTTAAATTTTGTATAGAAATTGTTTTTTTTTTTAAAAAAAACATTGTCTTGTGGTGACTATTCAATTTCAAGAAATCTAACAAATATTTTGTAACTTATTTCATAATTTTATCAAAACTAGTGAATAAGTTACAAATATCAAAACGAATCCTTCACTAGATATTGCTTACACATTCTTTTATAATTGAAAATATTAATGACTAAGTGGATTGAAACTTACAATGCAATCATCAAGTACCATTTTTATATAAAAAAAATATATAATATTTGAATAAAAATTATGCATTCAAATATTATAAAGAAGAAATTAGTAGAAAAATTGCAAAAAATTGTAATGTAATGTTAGTCACTATTATTAAACTTCATATTCGTATACATTATAAATCAATTTATGTTCATTAATAAATGACATAACCAGAGTAACTTATCTATGGTACTAAATTAATTCATATACGTATCTATATGGGAGTTCACTTCTTAATAAATGTGATATTATTTTTTCTTTGTAATTTTATCATGTTTACTTATTGTCATTTTAATCCGTAGCGTGCTGTGTTGATTATATTGTTCAAGTTGCGAGTTTGCAATATTAAGGTGTTTGTCTCGGTATACATAACTCACCTGAAGGTCAGATTCGACGTTGTCATACGATGTTGCCTCTAAGCAAATTCTTTGCGAACTACTTCATCGACTCGTTGTTTACTTTAACTATAAATATGTTATATAAAATATTTAAAATATTTCTAATGTTGATACTTCCTTAATTCTGTTTTTTTATTTCTAATGCCTATATAGATAGTAATGTAGAGATGTTAGTGTGTATGTATGTGCAATCTAACTTCCGGATTCCGGACTTCGGATTTAACTGTATATCTATATAAGAGAAAAATTGAAGTGTTAGGTAACATTGCCAACGGTCTGAATATTTTTACCTATTTTTAAGAGATTCGTGTTGTTCGTGGTAGTCTGCACTGCGTCAGTACGCCGTTGCTGCAATAAATCTATGTCGTGTATAATTTTGGATTGCGATTTGCAACTAAGAGTTACGTGAAGGTTAAAGACTTCATCATTCCCATATCGATACCTATTATTTATATTTCTACGAACTTCAAGTAAATATTACCTTCTCAAACTTAGATTTTAGTAATTAAAACAGTCGTATAACAGTGTTGTGGTAAATTTATGCTATATACTATACATATACATATACACATATATATATATATATAAATTTACAAGTAATTTAATTTAAATATAGCAGAAATCAAACGATAATCCTTTTAATAATTATTGTAAGTTTTTAGTTAAAGATTTATTTATTTTTTTTATACTTTTATAACACCTTGTAATCCAACATAATTTGTTACTGACACCTTTTTTTAAAAAAAACTAATTGACTAACCTAATAGTATATAAAAAATTAAAATATAAACGCTATCAGTTTCCAAAGGTGAAATTACACCTCATAAAATAACGTCTTGTATGTGAATTAGCGATACGTAGGCATCATAAGGATTCACATTGGATACCGGATCTGTTATTCTCACATTTTACGTTTGTTTAGTTGTCGCCGTCTTCGATATAGCTTTTTCTGGATTAAATTACAAATTCTTAAAATTATCACAAAAGCATATTAAAAGAATGTGGTTTTAAAATTTATATTGCAGCTTTTAGTTAACTGAATATTAGCACATGATTATAACTTAATTTTTTTTTGATCTACTGGTTTTTTTCTTTTTTTCAAATTTAAACTAAAATCACATACTGTTAGGTCCAACAATTAACTCTTATGTTCATCTCTATAACCTTTCACTATGCACTTGCATAAATAAGCCTTGATTGTGTTTGTTCTTGGCCTCGTTTTTTGATTCTCGAATAATAAATAAGTATACTTACATGTAATATTATTATTGCCAATCATGTAATTGTAATACATTAACAACACAATCTATATAAAATTTAATTTTATTGAAGAAATAGTTAAGATGAGGCCAGTTGTGGCGTAGGTACAAGGTGTGACTAAACGCGACTGGTTTTGGATTCGATCTTTGCTCAAAGAAATATTTAATATTTCCATTTCGTCGCTCCGCTGTCGACAGGCAATGCTAAGAGAAAAATGTGTAATGGAAAATGTGAAAATGTGTAACGGAATATTTTAACACTAGGCTAAGTCCTCTGCGTATCCTGTTGTTTGCGGGTTACAGCGCGTCGCTAAAGAGCATTTTTATTAAGTCATTATTGTACGGTAATGCCGCTTGGCAAATATCATAGTTCAACCTAAAATGGCTGATCCAATAATATAAGAGTTGGCAGTAGAGCAGGAAACGTCTGTGGCACACGTAAATATCACTAGGGCGAAAGTATATTTATATTTAGTGTTTTTGGTTGTATGTACCAAATTTAACCTTAGTTAAAATTCCTTTTCACTAGCCACAAATAGATATCACGGAATCTTTTAATTCTTATCTTTCTTTTATTTTTATTAAGACAATTCATAAATGTTTGGTGAAAGTTTCTCAATATTTTTTGGTCTTTAAGTAAATCTTTCATGCTCATTGTAAACTGTTAACCATTTGAAAACTTACTGTAGCTATAGACTTTTTTTTTACAGTTACGGTCAAGCGTAAGTTACTCAACCGATACTTGTGCAGGTATAAAGATAGGGAAAAGGGGCTACATTTGCCCTTAATAGACCCTTAAAGTATGTAACAAAAAGATACGTTTTTTGACAGTTGTGTGTTAAAAATAATGTGATAATATTAAAATCTTTTTCATTTAATTGCTTTAATAGACATGCCGCTCGTATTATTAATAATTTTTAATTAGGTAATATCTTTTGTTGTTTTCTGAAAGCTAATAATTTTATACAATTGTTGCTTAGTTTAAGTATATAATTAGAGATAATGCTTATTCCTAGATGACCTAGAACCGTAGACGACTTACGATGTTCTTCTTTGTTGTCGTAACTGCGTTGTTCTTCTTTGTTAATCGTGAAAATTAGGATTGTATTAACTAACATAAAGTATAAATTTTATTTATCGTATTACGGTATTAATTTAGTAAAAAATAGAACAGAAAGGTATCTCAAAGTTTTATAGTGATGGTCTTTTTTATGCAGACCTACCTACATCTGGAAATTTAAAGAAACAAATATATTTTTTATATGGATTTTGACTTTAAGCACTTCGCTAGTTAACACATTGGGTGGGTTTCACGCATTTTAAAAACATTGTATGTACAATGAAAAATATACATATCCGGCTGCGAAACTAAACTTGGGGAAAGTGAATTAATAGGGGGAAAGTCTCTCAAGGATTCGCAAACTGGTTCAATTTGGATTGCGAAATGATTTCTATTCTATTGAGTAAAACTGAAAAGGATTTCGACATAAAGTTAGCCTAGTAAATTGAATAGTTAGTATATAATTAAAATAATGTTATTAACTCTATAATATTTGCCATAATATTTTCACAAATAATAGTACATACGTGATTTTTTTAATATCTTATATAGCTAAGCTAGAGGCCAGTCGTGGTGCATGGGCATAAATGTGTGACTGTAAAGTACGACTGGTTGTAGGTTCGATCCCCACTCGAGGAAATAAAAATATAAAAAAAAGAAATGAAAATATCTTAATATTAAATATTTTATCTTCGCTCTGGTGTCGAGGCAAAAGCGCGGCGTTGAGTTCTGCCACTCAACACG
>DVQM01001188.1:0-12851 GCA_018231645.1 Heliconius ricini | reverse complement strand
AAGACACTCCGTTCCCCACTTTCTGCCGAATTTTGGAGGCATTGCGTGTCGAGTGCAATGCAGCTAAGGCACCATAAATTCCGTTACCCGCAGCGAAATGACAATCCATATCCATTTTGTTTATAGTGAGTAGGCGACGCGGCTGTCCGGCAAATTGGCTTGTCACATAAATAACATACAGATTTCTATCATCCATCACATCTAATAGTTCATCCTTTGTTACATACCTTCTCTTATGTTCCACGTAGCTTCAGGCACGGCATGTTGGGTGGTGGTCTTTGACGTTGCACTCGTATTTAAAATTCATCATCCATCACTCATATTTAAAACACCAACGATAGGCGCATGTCAGTATATGTCGCACACAGGTGAAATTTACTTAAAAATAGTTCAATATTATATAAAATTTATTTTTGTCTAAATATTGCTTTTAATGGTCAGAAATAATAAATAAAATAAGGTCAAAATTAAGTTTTATTGATATTATCATAAAAAAAATACAATTTTGACAAACTTCTGACTTTTGACATAATATCGTGCAGATAAGATTTTACTTTTGTTTGTGGCAATTTTCTTAAGACTTTAAATGTAAGGTATTAAAATTTTATGAAATAAATCTTTCATTGTTTGTTTCCAAATTTCCCAAATTTCCGTGTAAAATCTTCACGATACTTCTTAATGTCATTGTTTTTCTTTTCTTGAGTTTCTTCTGACAAAAGACATATAGGGACTAGTATTTTGTATTATTATACGTCCATGGATTATTATTCTTTGAATGATAGTCAGCATTAAGATTTATCTTCTCTTCTTCTCGCTTGCCACTTACAAAGTTTCATTTTGTATGACAAATTAAACATCCACTCATAAAATCTAATACAGTTGTTCCAGTGGCTTAACTAGGGGGGGTGCGAGCGGTGCAGTCGCGCTGGGCATCAAAAGGAAAGGGGCATCACAGTCTACGATCAATTTTTCTATTTTTTTTTTTTTCAATTAAGGATCCAGAAATGTACAAGAAAAATGAGAGAATGAATATGAAAAATACAATCTCGCTATCATGTCACTAATACTAATCGATACTATTGATTTTAAAATGTAATTAATGACTTTGCTAGCGCGTACCTAATGTCTGTTTTTAAATTTTTGCAATATTTTTTACCAAAAATGAATGTTATAACTTATATATAGTTATTAAAGTTCTGAAGCAATAAAAATTTATATATCTACTCTACTGTGTTTTGAAAGTCCTAAGCTGCCCCAGGTAGCAAATACCTTAGCTACGCCACTGAGCTGTTTATCTATGAATTGTTTACTTAAACAATAATTTAGTTAATTAAAATCCTTCGCTTTAACTCCGCATAAGTTGCATCCTTGGGCAGAAACTGTTTGTGAATTCAATCCTTTCCATCTATCACCGTACATGCCCGTACATTTGTTTATGAGTCATAAATTCTTCTTTCTTTCTACCCTAGAAAATAAATCATTAAGTGATATAGCTAATTTTTTCATTGTATGATTGACAAGATCCTGAACCGGCACCTCGGCTGAACTCAGGCAGTTATTACGATATTATCAGGACAGCAGGGTTTTTTTCCTTTTTTTAAAATAATTCTTGCTTTATATCCATTGGTAATTTATCTTCACGATATATAACTTCTCGAAGTTTTGCAATTCAGCATTGAAATCGAATTTCGTGGTTATTACGAATCCATCCATCCATCCGTCCATCTGTCGAGTAAAAACTCACCAATTTTCTTCGGATAATTAGTATACTAAGAGTATAATGGAAACCGACTGAAAATGGTTAATAATATTATTAAAATTTCATTTTGTAAAAGCAAGTAGACGCAGCCAAATTTGGTACCATATAAAAGCTACTGAGATGCACATTTTAAATAATATAAAAAATCGATTTGGGCGCGGTAGAGTATAAACATTTTTACTATAAGAATAAAAATGATATAATGAATCTTAATTGATGTAAACCCTTTTTTTTCGTCTAAGTTTGTTGACGTGATTTAGTAATAACGCAAAATAATAGGTTAGATTATTATTTATATAACTTATAAAATAAAAAGTGTAAAACTTTTTGCTGCGAAGAAATGAAAATATTACATTTTTTCGCATGGAAACCAAGCCCACAATCTGACGCGCTTACAGCTTTAATTAAAAAAACAAATCAAAGTGTTGCACGTCGTGTAATAATTAAAAAAAAACGGCTACTTTTACGCTTATGAAATTTAAAAAAATACAAAATATAAAACAACAATAATTATAGAACATTGTGTACACCACGCCATCTCTTGTTGAATGACGTCCATATTCAACTTTATAACTTACTGAAGCCCGCGAAGAAAAGTGTTCCTATTCGACATTAGGGGCGCTGATAGCTAGCGTCGCATCCACAAACTAGACAACTTTTTCGGTGGTGGCGCTAATGTCATATATTTGTGAGGTGTTTTTATGCTAGTGTTATTAGTGAGAGGTTATGTGTAATATTTATGTTTTACGGAGTTAAAAAAAATAATTCTTCATAATGGAGAAAAGGAAAGAGTCTTTAAACATAGTGAAAATGTGTCGCTTTTGTCTAACACAAAATGAAACACTGGAGAGCTTGTATGATAGAAACCGTTCAGGGAAAAATTCTCCAAATCTTCATTTGAAAATTTTATCGTGTGTTTCTATTGAGGTAATGGAAAAAATATGATTTTCTTTTATCTTTCAAGTGCATAAGTTTTCAAGTGATTAATCTGGCTGATGGACGCCACCTACAATCTTCGGTTTTGTCTACATGTCGTAATGGCGCCTAATATCTGATTGATTATACAAAAACTAATATGTAATAAAGCAATGAATGATCGTATAAAATAAGTATAAATGTTGATGAATATGTCGATATATATATATGTCTGAAATCTACCTTTTTCACAAATTATCTTCTGTCAATTTGTTTAACATAATGAATAACGCCACCTAGTGAGTTGTACTATTGTCCCTAAATTATATACTAATTTAAAATGTATTTATTTTTTAGATATTTCCCTCTGACAAAATGCCCTCATTTATTTGTCAACGCTGTAAATTCTTCATGAATCTTTTCTATGAATATAAGAAAATTGTTCGCCAAGCTGATGAAACAATCTTACAGTATATTCAACATAACTCTCCAATGGAAATAATAACATGGCCCTCAATCTTTTCTAAGGTAAGTTTTGAATGCCATTCTAATACAAAATAAACAATATGAACAGCTACACTTACAAAACTTGTCATAGACCACATTATAATAAACAAACATTTTTTTTTATTTTCTAACTTAATGTAACACACTACCAAATGTGATGTTAAATCTTATCTATTACTTAATAACATAAAAAATAATATCTCAATTTCTTTAAATTATTGCTCATAATTTAATATACAACCTTAACAAAATGAGAATACAATTAGAAATATTTATACTCTCTAAATGAATTTGATAAAATACAGTATTCAAAATCAATGTTGTATTGGCTTACAAGCACATATATCCTAAAAATACAGATATCCTAAAAAGTCATGTTTAACATTTTAGGTGTATCATAAAATGAATGAAATAGATATAGTCAACACTCTAGAAGGTGCTACCGTGCAAGTTTCTTCTCATGATAACTCAGATAGTGATGAAGAAGACGGAAATGTTTACAATATAAAGGTGACACCAATGATTATGAGAATAATATAGAAACAAACAAAGCTTGCATTCATATCAATATTTGAAAGAATATTTTAAGCATGTTTTTTATAATTTAATTCCCAGAATTTTTAAACAAAATGGCCAGTCTTGGCAAACGGGACAAGTTTGTGACTGTCAACAAAACTGGAAAGTTTTATCCCCAATTGAGAAAATTAAATATTAAAAATCTTCATTTCTTTGATTTGGAGTAAGGTGAATGAAGCATGGCATTGTGTTCCAACACTTCACATGCAATGCCTTCAGAATTTGGTGGAAAATGGGGAATGGAGTGAATCAATCAAATCAAAAATCAATCATATATTTATTATTAGATTATCATCAAAATATTACATATGTTAATATATTATGTAAAATTAGAAAACAAAATAACCACTTAATTATGCTAAACAATTGCAAAAGTTATTGAAAATATATAATATTTCTCTATATGATAAAATATTTTTATCCTGCACACAGCAGGGGCATAGGCAGAGGGAACCTAGTGTTAAGATACTCTGTTTCCCGCTTTCTGCCCAATTCTGGAAGCATTACGTGTACGTGGCAGAACTCAATGCCACTCTTTGCCTTGACACCAGATAAATTTAAAAAAATATTTCATCTCCTCAAGTGGGGATCGAACCCATAACCAGTTAATTTCACAGTCCAAAAAATATAAATTTCTCAAATTGTGCAGTAAAACAATTTACTAAACTATTATTATAATTGATTTTTAGATTGAAGACGGTCCAGATGATGACACAAAAACTGCTTGTGTTAAAATAATTACCAGTAAAGAGAGCAAAGAAATGGAAGATCCATTGGGTAAAGGTAATTTGTGTGTGCTACTGATGTTATTTTTTACACATTTTTTTTATAATTTGCATTATATTTATATTATATTTAGTATTCATTTAATTAAAATGCGTGTGTTCATAGCTATGTGTCTACAATAGTGTTATTTTTTTTATGTTGCAATTGTCAATTATCCAAAATTATAGTATATATATCTTTATATTTTTTTAATTTAAGTATAGTTGAAGTACAAATGTTTCATTTTGTCAAGAGACAATGGAATGTGGCATGTTATTTTGTTATCTGTCACTCCCTCCAAATCATATTTAGTTGTGCATGTGTTAAAATATTCTTCTTTATTACAAGCGTTTTGTTTTTACCATCATCTTAACAGGTAAGAACAGTGTCATATTATATTATTGCAAAACATAAATAAATTGAAAAATCATACCATTCATCTATGCTTTTAAGTGGGGTATGCAGAGAGGACCTAGTCTTAAGACACTCTGCCCAATTTCCAACACATTGCAGGATTAGTCGCCAAACTCAACGCCGCATTTACTTTTTACCAGAGTAATGTAATGGTAATGAAAAAAAAATATTCGCCTTAACGGGATTCGTATCTACAACCATCGCATTTACAGTTACACTTGATCCCATTGCGCCACGGCAGTAACATTATTACTATATATTTTGTGGAACAGAACAACATGAGATAGATGCTGTTGAAAAAGGCTTAGAAGATGGCTGTTGGGCTTGTGACGAATGTGATTGTACATATCCTCTACAACAGTTGTTGGAGCTCCACAAAGCACAGAAACACAGGGAGCGCACAGTGGGGTGTGATCAGTGTGATGCGTAAGTATAATTCTTTATATATAAAATCTTACTTTTAAACTTAACTGTTAACCATGATCATTATAACGCTATTTAATTGTTATATAAAATTTAATTTCATATAAATTCTACATATAATAACAAAAAAATATTTCTCTAAAACTAAAATAATTTTTTTAATAAATTTTCCAAAATATATTTAACAATATGGAAAAGTTAAGATTATAAAATTTTGCTATGACCAATTTAACAATTGTTATACTGTTTCAGAAAATTCTTCACGAAATATGATTTATCAACTCATCTACTGCGTCATACTAATGAATTACCATTCCAATGTGTGGCTTGTTGCAAGAAATTCAAAAGACTCATATTGCTTAAGAGACATGAAAAAGTAAGTTTAATCACCATCAAAATTATTATGAATATGAATCCTTTCTTTAAATTAGATTAATGACTTTAGAATGTGTACAAAAACCTTGAACAAGAAGATAGAGAGAGAATAATATTAAGAAAATGAATTTATTCTTATTTACTTAAGGTGTCAATTTACTGGAATATAAATAGGGCTATAATGAACAATGGTTATGACTATATTCATACATACCTATTAGGCCGAGTCGGCAGTTGTGGATTCGATTCTGAATGGATCATTCCATTCAGAATCAAATCCACAACTGCCAATTATTTAATATTTTAATTTTCTTGCTCTAGTAACAAAATATAGCGGCCTTGAGTTCTGTCACTCATCACACAACAACTCAAAAATTTTATGAAACTGAACAATGGTGGTTTACAATGTGACATTAAAAAAGAATGTCTAATATTCCAAATATATAATAATATTGTAATGTGTTGTCATATTTCTAGCTCATCCATTCAGACTTACCGCAGCAAATCTGTCCAAATTGTCCAGCCTCATTTTTATCTATAGAAGAATTGGAAGCTCACAAAAAAAAGCATGTTCGCATACACCGCCCATTTGTTTGCAACATGTGTGACAAAAAGTGAGTTTACTTAGGTTTGATATGGACCACCTTTTTATGTTTTATTATTAAGAACTACTTTGCTATCTTAACTTACTTTTGCTATTTTCATAGATATAAATTATACATACATTGAATGTTAATTAGTATTTTATATTCACCTTTTTTCAAACAATAAGGACAAAAATATGTGGTCATTTTAAAAACCATTTGAATTGCATTGAAGAATTGCTCTAGCATTATGTTATTGTTAATTAATCTAAATAAATAAACATTAAAATTGTAGTAACCATATTTCAATATAGTTACTGCAATTTTATTTTCGACTATATTTCAATACAGTTACTACAATTTTGAGTTCTTGCCGATTCTTCTTATCAGAACTGTCTACCAATCGGAGGGTAGTTTCAAATTCATTTGATGATTCCAAAGTGCTTGCCAACATTTCTAATAATGAATATTATGAATTTAAGATTTATTATTGTTAAAGATTTATTTTGTTTTAGTCAAATAAATTTATATGATATTTTTATTGTACTGGCTATTTTGTTGGCAATTTTAAATATTAAAAATCAAATCGGTTTCACGCTGTATCCGGCACACAGCAGGGTAGGCAGAGGGAGCCTATTGTTAAGACGCTCTATTTAACACTTGCCGCCGAAATCTGGAGGCATTGCGTGTTGAGCGGCTGAAGTCAACGCCGCGCCTTACACCAGAGCGAAGAAATGAAAATATAAATGTAAATAAATATTTAATCTCCTCGGTCTATCTTCAATGGTGTTCGAACTCACAACCAGTCGATTTTACAGTCACACTTTGTGCCCCTGCGCCACGGCTGGCCTCAAAAATAAATAATTAAATATATTATTAATAAAATGTCTTGAATTGCTTTTAACCAAATAATATATATGTTCACTTTAACAGGTTTCACGAAAAGTCAACGCTGCAAAGACATATAGATGTAGTACATAACAAAGTGGCCACGTTCTGCTGCGAGTATTGCCCCGCGCGTGAGTCGTAAATTAAAAAAAATAAACACGAAATAGCTATGAACATACGCAAATAAGTTTACTAACAACATCCACTATATATCATATATTTTTTTAATTATATGTAGTATTCTATGTCTTTGTTTGCGACATTTTGTATTTAGTATGGTTTTGTTTGCAGGATTTGTATCGGTTTCCAAACTGGCGAGGCACGTCAGGACACACGCTGGTGAACGTCCTTATCCTTGCAAATTTTGTGACAAGAGCTTTGCTAAATCCCATCATTATACAAGGTATTTTGAATTTGATATTATTTTTAGGGTTACATATCTCTAAAGAAAAAAATTAATCCCTTATAAGATTATTTAGTTGTTTGTCTGTCTGTTTGTTGAGACCATTTTTCTCATCAAATCGGTGATTAAATCAATATTATAGTAAATATTATGCTCTGAACATGAAGTTTTTTTCATTTTACATGAACATAAATAAAACCAACAACTCAATTACTATGAGTATAAATAGAAAGTATAATTTAATTGACTAATTTAACAATTTTCAGACATTTGCGTCAAACACACAGAGAGGCCAACCGTACCGGGCGCGGGCCCTACGGCGAGAGCGAGCAGTACCGCTGCGACCAGTGCGAGGACACGTTCAGCACCCAGGACGCGCTGATCTACCACTCCGCCATACACGCCACTCAGAACCTCACGTGCCCACTGTGCCAGGAGAAGTTTGAGGACGTTGATGCGGTCACCGCACACATCAAGTCGCATGTTAATGGTAATTTTAAGAGAGCTTATGTTGTGATAATAATTTGGTTGTAAAGGTTCCTATTTCCTTTATACACAAAAATATGAGACATTTACTAATCAAGTTAAAATTAATAAATATTTATGATCCTATATAATTAAGTTTTTAATCCAAATCAGCACATTTTGCAAAAAAGAGATACTTTATAAATTGATATTTGATAATATTCAAATTAAATAATTAATGTTTTGAATAGTTTAAAATACTATATTTATCTAACTTTCCATATAAACGTATAAAATGAAATGCTTATTTCCTGTTTATTTCTCTAGGTACGGAATTTATGTGTGATTTCTGCGAGCTAGTTTTTACTTCAAAAGAAAAACTTGATACTCACCAAGCAACGATACACGAAGAGGAAATGCAGAGTGTTAGTATTTTATATTTATTAGTGAAAAACCATTTATAGTCAATCATCAGCACTAAAAATGAATGAATGATTGAAACTAATTTTTAAAAAGCTTATTTTTTATAAAGTTACTTTAAAACAAAATTTAAATTATTAAACGACAAATTTGACAAAAAAATATAAAACTAAAAAAGTCTGACATATATTCAATAGGTGTTTCATCTTATATACTATTATACTTATTTTAATGTATAAATCATATAACTTGTTAATGGAATTTTATCTATTGGATTAAAATTAGTATAAACAAATTGATTCGAGACTTAAGTCTTTACTTTGATGAAATAAATGTAACATCCATTTTTTATATTCATTTGAAAATGGAAGAAAGAAAAAGGAAAATATTTTCATGATTTTTTTTGTATATATAATGTATTTAAAAGATCTATAAAATTATATCAAAACTGCAATATATATAATTCGCAAACCAGCAACTACATCTGCATGACGTAGGGACACAAGCTTGTGAGACGCAATACATTATGGGTTTGATTCCCAATCGGGAAAGTGATATATCTCTGGTAACTAGGCAAAAACGCGGCTTTGCTTTTTTGCCACTCGACATGCAATACCTCCTGAATTAATGGGATCGCTGTGTCTTACCATTAGGTTCGCAGGAACTTTCTCACATGTCAAACTAATAAAAATTATGTTTGTATATTATGTTGTAATATACTATATTTATTAACTGTATGAGAATCATATTGTTTTTTATTAATAGTCTGCAAAAATAACAACGTTTTCGGCTTCTCTCGTGACATTCACGCAAGTTAAATTAGCTGGTTTTCAAATATATTATGATATTTCTAAACAGGAGACCACATGCATTGACGAGTCGTCTATAGAAATGGAGTGTGATGAAGACGAAGAAGACGATAATGCAATAAATGGTATGCTTTCTAATATATATATTTTTTGGAGAATATTTAATATTAATCAAACGCCACTCCATTGGTCCTCAAACCACAAATGGTAAGAATTGAGTTAATATTATTTTTTGTAAATTTACAGTAAAAGAAGAAGGCGATCACATGATAATTGAAATTAAAAAAGCAGATGAATTCTTGGTATGTGTTTAAATAACATTATTTTGATAGATCTAATTAATAAAATGTAATGAGCTAGCTTGCATTAAAAAATAATTAATTAAATACTGATACATATAAAGATTGCTAATGTTATGGAAATGTCTAATATGTGTCTGTTTTTTTTCGTCAATAGATAAGCAACACAAAGGAAGATTCAGAAGACAAACCTGACATTACAAATTCTGAAGGTACCAATTTTATTGTATGATTTATAATATTTATATTGTAATGGTAAAAAAATTGTAAAACAAAACAATCTTTTACTTTGCAGAAAGTGAATCAGACACAATTTTAACAGAACTAGCGACGGTCGAGCCAATATCGGTGGTGAAAAAGCCAGTCAACATTGCAGAACAGAAAGTACCACCAGCATTACCGCAACCGTCTTCAGAACCACTACCAAAATCATTACCACAACCATTCGAACAAGCATTACCGTCAACGTCATTATCTACACCGCCAACGTCGTCGTCGAAACCTGTCATACAAAAAGATGCGAAATCTGCAAGCAAACCTAATGATAGCCAGGTAATGTGAAACTACTTAATAGAAAACGTATAATTATTTCCTAAGTATTGAATAACACCAACATTTTTTAGTTTATATATAATTTGTACTTTTACCCATAATTGTTAAACGATAGAAAAAATATATGCAATAGAACAAATTTAATACACACTTAAAAATATTTTTTTGTAATACAAAAATTAATGGGGAAGAAATTGAAATTATAAATTTCTAACTAAGTCGCTTTGGTTAAACAGGTAAATTTGGTCTTATATTATTAGCTATTTTTAAAAATATGTTGATGTTTCCACAAAACATAATACAAATATACTTTATTAATTTTTTCTTCGCAATTATGTTTTTAGTGAAAGTATATAAAATTGATTATTAAAAATATTCTAAATATTTTTTATAGACTGCAAGTATACTACGTAAAGCTGAAGAGATTAAGCGCAAAGTAGTACTATCAACGGAGTCACTAGAGATAGTACAAACTAATGCAGGTAAAATTAAGTGACACATTTTGCATCCATGTGGGTGGTGTTAAAATATAATTCTATCAATTTTACACGGATAAGTCTATGTTACTGTTGATTAAGAAAATTTGAGGCCGTCAAGACACAAAAAACGTGGGCGTAAACTGGACGTAAACGGAGAAATTAAATATTTCCATGTCCTCGCTCTGGTATCGAGGCAACGAGTCGTTAAGTCCCGTCACTCAAAGCGCAATCTAGGGAATTGAAAGTATCTTAATGGGAACAGAATGTCTTAACACTAGGTTTCATTTACCTCTATTTATACTACTATGTGAGTATACAGTTTAAAGCTAAAAAAAATAAGAAGATATAATGTCTTAGTTTTGCTAAATGTTTTTGATAATTTGTATAATAAAAAAAATATGAAAGTATGGATTTCGGGGCCGTGTAAATGTGACGATTGAAAGTTCTACCCTACCTGTTGAATACTTTGAATGAATTAATGAATACTAATTCCCCACTCTGGTAAAACAAATGCGACAGTGACTTCCACCACTCAACAGGGAATGTCTCTAATTTGTTAGGCTAAGTCGTTAGTTATATATCGATATAATATTATAGGTTAAATCTTCTTAAAAAATGTTTTATTAATATTTTTATACTTTTTTTAAGTTATTGAAAAAAAAAGAGTTCCAGAGGACAAACCAGTCACCAAAGTAGAAACAACGAATAGTGGTGGGGCTAGTGACAAATCTCTGCGTCTACTAGAGAAGGAGCTACAGGATCTCAAAAGAGTGAGTTTTAATAATTGTCGATATATCCTTATATATATATCTGTCTGTTATAATATAATAGACAAATTTAATATAATCATAAAAATGTGTCTTCTAAAAATTCTATTCTTCTAAATAGATTTTTTTATTAAGCTTTTGCTTAATAAAAAAAAATCGATTGACATATAAATCGATTTCCACTTGAGAGACTGCATAATTTTAATTTCCTCGTCCTGGTAACAATATAAAGCGTGACGTTGAGTTCTTGCACTCAATAGGCAATGTTTCAAAGATCGGACGGAAAATTATCCATATATATTCGGGCCAGCTGTGTATTCTACCTTTCTATATGCAGCCGATAGCGTGACGCTAAAAAAGCATTTTATAGCCACGGCTATGAAATATTTTTTTATTTATTTTTAAAAAATGTACGTTATTTCCAGACAAACAGCCGCACTGAAGTGAATAAAACGCCAATAAAAATGGTTGATACAGTTAGAAATAAGCGCTTACAGCTTCACACATCTACGCCGAAGTTAAAGTATGTTAAAGATTTATTAAATAAATATATTTGCTTACTTTTACAAAAGTAATAAAAAACTCATTTTACAATACATTTTTGTACAGAACTGTAGAAGAAAGAAAATTACCAGTCATAAACAAATCACCAGCGTTAGAAAAGAAAATAGAAAAACGTATTATTACCAAAGAGAATAAAGAACCAAAAGAGGTCAAGGAAATTAAAAACAGTAACAGTAATATTAAGGAAGAGAAGGAAAAAGAGAAAGAAACACCAAAGGTAATCAATAATAACAATCTCACTCTCTTTCCATGATATATAGTTTTATTAAATTTCCTCTGCCTGCCCTGCTTTGTGCGGGATGCCGCGTGAAGCTGATTTACTTTGAAATTTTAATAATCACATAGAAGAACCTCTATAATTTATATAAATCTTAGTATATTAATATAATTATAAAAATAATTCTTTAAGACAAAATAATTTTATTATTATTTTACAGAGTGTAATCAAGAACGGTTCAGGCAGCGATAAGAGCACCTCCGAAGAAATCGTGCGTCGCTCAACGCGGCCATCTAAAATAAAGAACTACGCTAAAATGATACGAGACCGCTCACAGATGGACTCCGAGGAGGAAACTAGTAGCGAGGATGATGAGGAATATACAGAATCTGATAGGAGCATAGAAGTGAGAATCTTTATTTTTTTTGTTTTCTTTGTCGTTCACGCTGTTTCTCGCATATAAACAAGTTGAACGCAATGTTCAAACACTCTTCTCTACTTTCTGTCAAATTTTAGAGGCATTGCGTTTTGAGTGGCGGAACACAACACGATAGATACAAATGAAACTAATAAAAACTAATTTTGGTGTATTTAGACTCGCACGAAAACTCGTCGCATAAGTCAAACCAAAGTTTCATCAGTGAAGTCGCCCGCGGCCGCGCCGTCCCCG
>DVQM01001187.1:0-12856 GCA_018231645.1 Heliconius ricini | reverse complement strand
TCTGCAACCTGCACCGCATCGGGACGCTCGTCCTTCTGTTACACGACTGTGCTGATATATTTTTAGAAGTAATTTGTTTTCACATTCTTATTTATATTAGGAAAGGGGGTTGTGTTTATGTCATGCGTTATCAGAATAGCTTCCAGAGCTTTCTTATAATTATATTTTTGATTTTATACTAATAATTGATTTATTTGATTTGATTCAATCCAATTTTATTCATATAATCACACATTTCAAAATATTTGTATACCTGAACCACTAAAAATCGCTAAGCTTACGTGTATATGGATGTGGAATGGTTGAGGTGCCCTGCCAATATATATTTCGGGCGTACCTAATCTAACTTCTTCTATATACATATAAAAATATATTATACATAATCAAACATGGTTCCACAACCTACAATCGGTGAAAACTATGGAAGAAAAAAAAAATTGCAATAATTTCAAATCAGCTTCACACTGTATCCCGCACGCAGTAATGTAGGCAGTAGTAAGAGGGAACCTAGTATTAAGACACTCCGTATCCCACTGTGGGGAAACCTGATGTTATGGGTTTGATTCCCAGTTGGCGGCCACGATTATGCTTCAAATTAAAATCCCACTCGGAACAGCCAGTACGATGGACATTAATTATTTACATCAACTCTTAATAAATCTTCTTAAATATATAAACCACATCGAATAATTTCAGGCAGCGAAGGCGGCGAAGTATGCAAACTACCAGAAACTGTGCGACGCCATTTTTACAGTCTTTACAGTACTGTGGATAATAACAAGACTGGGAATATATCCGTTTTATATTATATGGAGGTTAGTTCTCTTTTTTATTAATGATACAATTGAGTATGGATTGTTTTCAAATAGAGGATGTCAGCGCCGGCTCACAAGTGTGCGACTGTAACCGCGATGGTTGTTGGTTCGATTCTCACTTGAACTATATGATACTAATAATATTTCGATACTGCATTTTTATCTTGATATATTTAAATTAATGTCTTATATAGTTTGTATGACATTGGCCATAATCAAAAATAAAAAAAAATATCGCATATAATTCTATTATACGTGATTTTTACATTTTTTCACAAAAAAATCTACTGGTTATTTGAATGCAAAAAGCAAATTATGTTTTTCTTATGAGATAGATATAAACAGCGCTCTGTTAGAGTATGATATACCAGAGGACATGTCAAGGCTGACAGTGATGATGACAAACGTGACGACAATAACGTTATTGTCATTGTCCTCATTTATTTAGTGGGCTTAGAGCACTGGTTCCCAACCATTTGTCCGCGGACCACCAGTGGCCCACAGAAACCTCAATATGGAAAGAAGAAGAAGCCTAAATCCGCGAACGATTTTAATTTGAACTATTTTAATATTATTTTAAAGTGGTCCTTGATCAAGAAAAGTTTGGGAACCCTTGGCTTAAAGGCTAGTATTATAAATTATATTAACTAATTGTAATATATATTTTCCAGCACATCAATTCGTGCCCCAATGTTACTACCAATGTTCGCCGCATACTATATATTTAACTCCTTACTTTGCCTTCTCCTTGGTCTGCATATGGTGTGGACGTGGCTTATATTACAAGTGGCTTATAAGGCTATTAATGCTGGCAAGGTTAGTCTTAGTTTTTTTTAAGTATTATTTATATATTAAGTGAAAAGTCCCATGTTCAAAGTGTAGTTTTATGTATATATTTTTTTTATATATTATTTTATTTATTTTCCGAGGTCACTGGTGACGCAGGGGCACAATGTGTGACTGCAAAATCGACTGGTTGTAGATTCGATCACCGAATCGATCGAAATGAAATATTTATTTAAATATTATATTTTCATTTCTCCGCTCTGGTGTCGAGGCAAAGCGTGGCGTAGAAGTCCGCTACTCAAAACGCAATGCTTCCAATGTCTATTTCGTGGAAAGTGGAGAACCGAGTGTGTTAACACTAGGTTCCCTCTGTCTACCGCATACATCAGTACGCGGGACACAGCGTGAAGCAGATTTTTTTTAAAGGAACAAATGTTCGTAACAAATAGTAATGTTAAAATTAAATATAGTGTATATTTGTGATTTCAGTACCTTTGTAAAAAAAAATTATTAATAATTTAAATAAATCGTTATCATTAATCATTAAATTTAATATATAGTAAAATAAAATTTAAATATAATCACGAACAAGTCGTTGCGACTTAATAAGACAATGTATGAATGAAATCGTAGTATTGTGAGTTTGATTTCGCACCTTGGACTAAATAAAAGTTGATACAGTAAGGTATTAGTTAATTACAATAATTCAAATACAAACAGTATAGGATATTTATGTTTTTATAAATGAGCTTTTTAACTATTGTAACGTTACAAAAAGGATATACCATATTGAATTTTGACTTTTGAGGGTTTTTGTCATAAGACTTTACACCTAGTGCTGAGCGTCATGAGTAAAGAACTTAATGTACAGTTAAAAAGAATATAATTACAATATTTTTATATTATTCAGTGATTTTTTTTTTAAATTACAGATGGAGGGAGACATTAGGAGTTCTAGTTCGGACATAAGTGACAGCCCCCACTCGAACCACAGCACGCCAAATAGGATTAATAATAAAAAGTGAGTTTACTTGAGCAAATATATTGAATTTGTTAATTATAAAGATTAATGAAGCCAGTCGTGGTGTAGGGGCACAAAGAAAAATCGCGACTAGTTATGGGTTCGATCCCCACTAGAGGTGATGAACTATTTATTTAAATTTATATTCTCATTTGTCAAAATTCGGCGTTGAGTTCCACCACTCAACACGCAATGCATTTGTGGATAACTCTTACCCCGAGCTGTATAATGTGACGTTAAAGAGTAGGTGATAATATGAGAATATTTATTAACATAAGTTATGACACTATCCTTCGGAACTATGAAATGCAATGGTTGTGACTACAGCCTTGGATATGCAGCATATCACAAGATTCCTGAAAATTTCGGTTCTCCCGATCACTAACATCTTCAAAAAATTTTCAATAGTCCCTATAATAATATTCATTCAAGTATCTCGCCGAATCTCAGTTCATACTAAAAAGTTCTATCTCGTACTTCTATAGAATTGACAATCCTGACATTTTTGTATTTATATTAATTAGCTTCATTCGTTAATTAATTCAATATTATTTTTATGATCTAATTTCATCATTATCTTTTATTAACATTTAAAATTTCCTTTTCCAGAGACACGTAGGGGTCAGCTGTGTTATGTCAAGATGTACTTGACATGGCATCCGGCGCCAAATTGTATTGTTATCGATACAAACATCGGTTATTCTCACCGTTTACTTTACTAACATTTATCTTAACAATTCGTGAAAGTTGATAAAAAAATTAACTTACAACAAAGGGTGTTATAATTCATATTCAATGCCGCCATATTGGAGATTGTTCATCGAAATTTCTAGAATAATATCCTTCTAAAAATCGTAAATAATCTACAATATGTGTTACACATATACTTACAGTGATCGAATGCTAAGTATTAAATTTTGCAATAATTTTTTTGTATTTAACTATGTTTTTTTTTTGTTTTAATATTTTTTGGGTGCGAAATCCGCCATTTTTGTTTGTTTATTATAGTACATATTGTGAGCTTAAGGCATTATGTACTTCTAGTCTTTAGCTTACCATCAAATTATAGACAGTAATTATCTTTTCATACAGACTTTTTAAATATATTTTTCGTTTTCTTATTCAAAGTTAAAAATTAACAATATTTCATAACTATATAAAATGTTTTCTATTTTTAAAAAAATACTTATGTTTAAATTGTTAGTTTACCTTTCTCTACCAAAGTGTTAAAGCCATACTAATATTTAGACAAAAAGTGAAAAAAAAATAGTCACAAATTTTAAAAATGCTTTAAAAAACTCTATTTATTATTTAATGTATTGAAAATTAGACCAAAAAATATCAAGTTCCAAAAGGTAGATATTATTCTATTAGCTAGAAAAATGTTCCTTAATTGTGCATTTATTTAATTTTGACCTTTGTGCATTGATTTAATGAAGACCTAGTGACTTAACTTTCGAAATATTGCGTGTTAAGTAACGGAACTGAACGCCAAGCTATGTCTCGTTACCAGAATGAGAAAACAACTTATGCCTCGATTTAGGCATGTAAGTGTAAAACGGAATGTCTAGACACTAGAGTCTAAAAATTAAAATATACACATATAATATTTCTTTATTTATTGTGTTTTTGTTAAAACATTTTTATATATATAAACAATTTGGTTTTGAACCTGTATTTATCGCTTGTAGTTATAAAATTTCCCTATTTCAATAAGCGTTTAGTAGATTCCCATATAAAATGCCGCCTTATATTTAGTTTATATGAGATTCCTCATGACTTAACTAATTATTATTAACATATTCGCATCGCACATTACATATTGTACCTTATTTTACTATGAACAAATATATTTTTTGCATTAACTTTATTTTAAAAAAGCTTGTTATTTTATTCTCTTAGAAAAATTTGAAATATCAATACGAAACCTTAATGTTAAATAGTGAATTGAATTCACATTACTTTCTCCAAAATGGGTAATTGTGTTGAATTCAATTGTTCATTTTTTTTTTCTTTTTAAGTATTTCTGATATCATAAGTAAATTATACATATAATCAGAGAGCAGAATTCTTCTCATGTTGTTTTAAAAACATAATGTATTTATATATTGTAATATGGTTATATCTTAAATATTTTCCATACAAAAATTACATAAATGAACTAATTCGAATTTAGCACAGCCCTACTAGCCAATGTAGATAATAATTTTTCTGTTATAATTATAACAGTTAGAGTTTAAAATGCAAACACTTTTGTGACAGTTATAATGTTTGAAAATATATTAAACTATACAAAAAGTTGTAAATAAATAAATGATAAAATAAATTTTGAGGCCAGTCGTGGCGCAGGAGCACATAGTGTGATTGTAAAATCAATTGGTTGTGTCATTTCTTCGCTCTAATGTCGAGACTAAGCGCGACGTTGTGTTCCGCCACTCAACGCGCAATGCCTCCAGAACTCGACGGAGATTGGGGAATCCAGTGTCGTAATACTAGGTTCCCTCTGCCTACCCTTCTGTGTGCGGGATACAGCGTGAAGCTGACCTGAAGCTGATAAAATAAATTGCTTAAAAAACCTTAAAATTGTTAATATTATTTTATTTCCTCGCTCTGGTGTCTAGGCAAAGTGCGGCGTTGAGTTCTGACACTCAACACGCAATGCCTCCAAAATTCGACAGAAAGTGGGGAATGGAGTGTCTTAACACTAGGTTCCCTCTGCCTACCCTGCTGTGTATAGTGTGAAGCTAATTTTAAGATTTATAAAATATTCTTTATATTTTGCGATTTGAAAAAAATAATTTAACTATTTTTTATTGAACATATTTTGAATAAATCATCTGTCTGTTAATGCTGTGTTTGTAAGCTCTATCCAAAATATAGCTTGATTTTATATATAATTAAGTTTTTATTATTTATTCTAAATTGTATTTTAAAACAATATAGTTGTCAGTTGTCAGTATAGTTTCAGCCTTACACTGTGTTCTTTGATATGGTAATAGATATCGGGTTGTTACTATGTTTTTATTTTATTATTTATATAAAGCATAATATAAATCCTTTACGGCCTAAAAATAGTGATTTTTTACACGAATAATTAAAGTTTAAAAATTAAATGCTACAGTTTATGAATCCAATTGTTATCTATAGTAGTTTTTTTAATTATTTAAAATAGATATTTCTAGAAAATTATTAAAAAATATATCCATATCATTTGACATAATGTGTATAAATTGCACTGTAAGTAGGTTAATATTACTATGTTACGCAAATACACCCAAAGACGCTTTTATAGGATATAAATATTTGTTTTTTATATGAATAATCGTAGATATAGAAAATTTAAATTATATCAATACATATTTTTTCTTATGACAATTGCTTCGGGAAAGGCCTAAAATATTTATTAAGGCAAAATGTTAAATCAAACTGCGTATGTTGTATTTTAAAATATGTTTATTTACTTAAAAAATTGAAGCTTATACTTAAATGTTATTTGCAATTCTATGTATGAATAAGATTTTTTTCCAAAAGAAACTATTGATTTTTTTGTTTTCAATGATGTTATCATATAATATAAATATGTAGTAAATAAAACTTCCATTAATAAGGCTTTTAAAATTGTTTAAAAAATGTTTTTTTTTTGTAATATTTGGATACATACAAGATTTATGTATGTAAAAGATTGCTTAATTTAATTTGAATATTTTTTCTGTAAAAACCACTGAAATATTTTCATGGAAATCTCTTTTGTCAAAAACATAACAATTAAAATTGACAGTCCTAACCGACACATATAACATAAATAATGTTAAAATAAGGGAAAGAGAGAAGAGTAAATTATTAAATAAAGAATTTTAAGAAACTTTAACGTCAAGTCAGTACAATGTCGTTATGCGATGTTTCGTGCCTTTTTAATGTTATTATTGCAAGAATTGTTAGAATAAGGATAATATTAGGGTTTAGGCTCATCATGATTTTTCTATTACATTTTTAAAACGAAAATGCTTAACTATGTGCTTGAAAAATAAGCACGCAGTAAATATTATTAGCCAAAAAAAGTTAATCTTAATGAAACAAAAATATATAAATTTTATTATTATTTTTTGTATATTTTATATTTTTTATTATGAGCCTAGAATCTAACCCATTTATGTTGTAAAAATTGAGATTAACTAAAGTACAGTGAAAATAAATGTTATGGCATGTCAGAGCTGCATCTCAGTTGTAATGTATTTATGACATAAGTAAAAGTGTATTTTTTTTCTTTTCTATTTAATTTCTTTTACAAATTCATTTCAATATTTGGATATTTTTTTATTGTTATTATTTTTATAAGTAAAAGTTTTAATAAAAAGCAAGACTGCTTTTGGATTTTTTTTTGTTCTAATAACTATTACGTTAAAAAATATTTTTTGTATCGAAAAGATATGTTTAGTGTTGTGAAACGTATGTGTAAGGGATGGGTGAGCTTTGTTATGCACAATATTGATTATGTTTTTGTATGCAATCAAAAAGTTAAATAATATAAAAAGTATTGCAATACCTTTCACGAGTTTCATTTTCTTTGCGTTCCTTCAAATTTTGAAAATGTCTTACAAATCGTTAAGTTTATTTTATATCGATAAGATATAAATTATTACTGAGCAACTATAAAGTTAATAATAACTAAATAGAATAGTAATAAAAATATTAAATTTATCTCTTAATCGTAAATAAATAGTCATAATCGATTTATTCTCTAATATCTTTTACTTGATAATTATAATTGTAAATATAAAATTGTACTATAATGGATTAGTTTGACGTAACTGTAGTACTCTTTGACACTGGAGTTTTCACATTATCTGTGACATTCACCTCCGCGCCGCGACCGCGCTCCGTCCGTCATTAAAATCAAATTCATAGCAGTTGATGGATTTAATTGTAAAATAAAATTCTAGTATTTTAATACTAGAATTAGTGCTAGTGTAATATTAAAATAAATAAAGCAATGCTTAGGCCGCTTGTAAATGCGTTTTGGAATGAGGATGTGTGGTTACCGCCTAATACTACATGGTCGGACCTCGCGCCCGGTCCCGATAAGGCAGTGGTGTATACGGATCATCGCCATGTCTTCTTCCCTATACCGTTAGCGCTGGTTTTCATAACAATACGTTATGTACTGGAGAGGTGAGTCTAACCTATCAAGTATAAATAATTGGGACACCGTCACGCACATAGTTTTCGGGGGCGTAAACGGTACCTTGAGTCATAAGTTTTTTGTGCTATCATGAATTATATATCTAACTTTCGAAGTAAATTTATAAATAATATTGTTTTTTTTTCTCATAAGTGGCATTTTCACATCATTGGTACTTTATGGTACATAAATATATATTTTTTTTATGTTTCTTTACTTACATCCTAATTGACAAATGTTTTTTTAATATATTTTACGTAATTGTTTATCTTATCACAAACAATAACTTGTCTTAATATATTAAGTTTATTATCGTCATGTGACATTGATCTTGTTTTCTTGATAAAATGTTTTATTTATTTTTATTATTTACTTTCATACACCATTTTATTCATATTCCAAAAACAGTGATAAAATATTGGGTTTATAAAATAAAATACAATATAAGTATTGTATAGTATTATTAATTATATCTATACATATTTTATGATAAAATATTTCTAGGTTATTATTATTTTATAATATTGTCTACTAATTTTAGTTGTAAACAAAATAAAATAAAATGAACCATATTTTATTACATTTATCTTATAGATAGATTTATGATTGACTAACATCATTGACTCGTCCAAATCATGGAATTTTTTAAATTTCAATTTTTATTTGAACTCTCCCAAATGATAATTAAAATATTTTGATATTAATTATTATTGTTATTGATATTTCTTATTTTACAATTTAATCTTATTTATTTATCACATTTTTAAGTATTATTACACATTTAGGACACAAAAATGCTTTTTAGAAAAGATGTTTTTGAAAAAATATTAGTTTTATTTTATTATTTGACAATTCATAAATGTTAAAATGTCTGTAGAATATGTGTTACAGAGATAAAATTTATTTAACTTTATATCAGATAATATAATCTTATCTTAATAATGATTTATATATTTATATCTCAAAACTGAAATTTTACTTCATAAAAATGTTCATAAAATATTGAGAAGACATATTACTTTTCTCAATTAAAGTTACAGGTATAATTTCGTAAAAGCTACTATTGTATAGTAAGGCCAGTGACTGCCTATAAATGTATTGGTTTTGGGTTCAATTCCCAATCAGGGTAAATAATAAATTGCTAGAATATTGGATGGAAAGTTTTGGATTGCAATTCAGAGTAAGTTTCAATGCAAAGATTTTTTGACTTTGTGAACTCTACCAATAATATACCAAATTAACTGGATTCTGTGTGAAGCAAAATTAAGGAAAATATGACCATATGAAAATATGAGATCTAGACCAATTGGTTTTGATTGATTAAGAGAGATAAGCAACTTCTCCCATTATTATATGAGTTCTGGTTGACTTACATAAAACCTATGAAAAAATCTTATTACATTTAATTTATTAACATAATAATTAATTTCTTGACAATATACATTATCTCATAAAGTAAGGCAACATGTTATTGTTGTAAATTAATAAATGTAAGGTAGAATGTAAAAACATGTTAAGAGAAATAAATCAGTTTTGGTTCAGCTTGTTGTTTTACTACAGTTATATTATATTTGCTATTTATAACTGTGTCTGTTTTGTTTTAGATTTGTGTTTGCACCATTTGGTCGATATCTAGGCATTAAGGGATCGAAACCTAAGAAACCACCACCGAATTCTAAACTAGAGGCTGTATACAAATCACCTATAACCAAACAGGTATTTTTTTAATAATATATTTTGTACTTGCTCAAAAATGTTCTAAGACGATCATGTCTTTGACATTTGACATTTTCTCTTTGATTTTTCTCTCTGATTTTTTCTGTAAATGTAGAAGACTTGTGAATAATAGAAAAGAAATGGTGTGGATAAAATGGAAATATAAATTTTTAATTTTTATTTAGAGACATTTAAAATATACATTTGATTATAATTACATACTTATTAAAAATCATGACACATTTCTTTTTTCATTGCATTCAATGTACTTTTGTTGGTATTGTGTGAAGCCTATAAAGTATGAAGTTAATTCATATTTAATTTAGAATATTAATAAGATTGCTCCCTAAAGGTTGTGGTCAGAGTTATAAATTTTATTGTTTTGCATTAAGTTAACTATATAGTCTGCAATATATATTTCTTTATTTTTATTTTTGTATATCTTAAACTTATTTATGGACAAATACTTATTTGGATAACATATAAAAAGTGCAAAGTGGTCGATTCCAAGAGGCGAGGCTATACTCAAAATATTATATGTTTTCTAAATAACAATTTTTCTTTACTAAATGTGGACTAAAACTTTAAAAATAACAAAAAATACTTATGGATATTTTATATTTTGTGACAGAAACCAAGGTCCCATATTATTACACCATGGTATTTTAGTAAAAATAAATTGGTTCATAAAAAATATATATTAAAAACTAGCAGGTCACGGTTACCTACTAAATATATAAAATATATCTATATAAATAACAATGAAAATGTCCATCTGTTTGTATGTTGAGCAAATCTCGAAATAGAAAAAAAAAACGAAATGTCATTATTTTAACAGACGGATATTTCTGACGTGTCTGTCGGAGACGGGTAAATCGATTTTGATTTCGTTTTGTTGTTTAAAAGGTGATTATGGAGTGTGATCGTAATTTTTTCTTATTGTTAGCTTACTTTTTATAAGCTTTTATGTATGGGATTTAAATTATCAGTTATCTGCGGGCGAGCACTGGTTAAATATATAGTTTTTATTACTTTTTATTGTGGTATTTGAACCCGCTAACACCAAAATTATTCTAACAAACTACTATTGCTGAAAGTTCTTGTACTACTTTTATGTACATTGTGATCAAATTGATCCAACAATATTAATTAAAAGGACTTTACATCTAAATTAATTTTGATGTGGGTATATCCGATACGGGCGGGATGAATAACACTGTAATTAATGTTAAGCCAGTCGTGGTGCAGGGGCACAAAGTGTGATTGTAAAATCGACTGGTTGTGGGTTCGATCCCCACTCGTGGAAAAAAATATATTTAAATTTATATTTAATTTTTTTTGTTCTGGTGTCGAGGCAAAGCGCGGCGTTGAGTCTTCATGCTAGGTTCTGTCCCGAAACCCTGTTGTATGTGTGATACAGCGTGAAACTGATTTTAAATTTTGAAACCAGTCGTGGCGCAGGGAGACAAACGTGTGACTTTAGACGCGACAGGTTATGGGTTCGATCTCCAAATATATTTTAAGAACTGTAATAAAAATATATTTTCTTACTTTTAAAAACCTACTGTTAAAACGGCAACGGAAGTGTCCTGAAGGGAATAGCCCTTCAAGACTTCCGTTCCCCATTTTTCGTCGAATTCTGCTGCATAATTTTAAGAAATATGCAGAGAAATGTGTCACTACAAGTATAATTTATGTATATATATAAATATAAAAGTATATATATATAAATCGTCATGCAAATGTCCATTCAGTCAGTCAGTAACTGGAGCATTCGTTATTTTCCAATTGGCATTCTCCCACTGCTAGCCATTGTTTAAAACACATTAAAGACAATATACGTTAATGGCTGAGATAAGCTTAGATATTTTAGTTTATAAAAATGTGCTTTTTTATTAGACGTCAGACTTTTATGAACACGCATTAGGGTTTTTTGTTCAGCTTCACGTCATATCCCGCGTATAGGCATCCAGGATAGGCGGAGGGAACCTAGCGTAAAGACGCTCCTTTGTCCACGTTTCACCGTATTTTTGGTGTATTGCATTAATAAATAGCGAAGAAATGAAAATATGAATATATAATATTAAATTTACTCCAGTGGGAATTGATCCCACAACTGTCGCGTTTACAGTCACAGCACACTGCGCCACAACGGCCTCGTCGCATTACGTACTTTAATCTTATCTATACGCGTCTTTTAAATTTAGCAGGATAGGCAGAAGAAACTAAGGACTATTTATAAATCGCTCTAAAGGCTGAGATCAATCTTGAGATGTCGTTATAAATTATATATAGCAAGGACACTATATATTGCATTTAAAATGGAAGATTTCCCAGACCGATAGAAAGAAAATATTTTTAAATATATACTTTTAGCGATGGCAATAAGTTTTTATCATAACAATTCTACTCGAATATAAATTATATAATGGTAATATAAAAACTTGTCTGTATATAACTTATAAACAATAATAGTGATAATAGATACAACATTCTCACGTAGACATGACTTCCTGGTTTTAATAGAAAATATATTTTTTAAAGTAATTTACATAATTGAGGCCGTCGTAGATAGATGGCACAAGGTGTGACTGTGAAGCGACGGTTGCGAGTTCGATCCCCATGCGGGGGACTAAATAATTATTTAATGTTTATACATATTTTCATTTCTTCGCTCTGGCACCAAGGCAAAAAAAGTCCGAGTTGAGATCCGCCACTCAACACGCAGTGCTTCGAAAAATTCGACGGAACTTCGGGAACGGAGTGTCTTAACACTAGGTTCCCTCTGCATCTCCTGCTATGTATGAATAGGTCTCAGCTTGACGATGTATCGCATCATGAAGCTGAGACTGACTATTCATTGATTTTAACTAAAATTTCAGCCTATTTAATAAAACAGTAATTTTACAGCAATTTACAAAATTGTTTACACAAAACAAAACGCAGTGTCTTAACACTAGGTTCCTCCTGCTTAACTTGCTGTGAAGCTGTTATAATAATATGTAAAACAGTGTATTTGGAGTGGTTAATTAGGTTATTTATACGCGAGATATTTTGTCACCTTTGCCACTTGCTATAAATGAACTGATACAATGTCAATAATGTCGTAATATCTATACAAATATGTCAAAAATATATTGAAAAAATCAGCTTCTCAGTGTCCATATAGCAAGTCAGGCAGGGAACCTGGGAGTGTTAACTCACTGTTTTCCATTTTCCATCAGATTTTTCGAGGCATTCGTGTTGTATGGCGAAATTCACCACCGGGCCTTTTTTTGCATAAATAAATAATAATTGATGTGTTCGATCCCCACTCGAGGAGATGAAATATTTACTTAA
>DVQM01001186.1:0-12858 GCA_018231645.1 Heliconius ricini | reverse complement strand
TGAATTGCTTTAGAATAAAAATGCAGCGTAGAGTTTCTCCAATACAGACGCAATCCTGATACAAAATGTATCTGTCTACCACATTTTGCGAGAAATAGTCGTGGCGCAGTTGTACAGGCGTGTGTCTATAAACGCGACTGGTTGTGTGTTCGATTCCCACTCGAGGAACTAAAATATTAATATTTCCATATCTTCGCTCTGGTGTCGAGGTAAAAGTGCAGTGTCTTAAGACTAGGTGTCTGTCTGCCTATTCCGGTACAGTTACTGTTGGAAAAAAAGCTAAATCGCTAAAAAAAAGTAAGGGGGTAATGACTTATGTAAGGAAATAAATCTTTTTATAGCTTTATTGGAAAGCAGTATACACTTTTTATGTTATGTCTGCATATTTTTTGCTTTTTCTACACTATTGATCTAAGACCGTTTAAGGAAAATATATTTAGTATTGTATTTTCGTATTTGTATATACGAGTACATTACATACATTTCACAATATTTTCGATGTATAGGAATAATAATAAATATATGATATTTCAATCTATAGAATATTCCTTTAAATGTAATTTTCTATAAAAACTTGTAGGAACTAGTAAGTTATATTTATATGAAGTACTTATACGTAATACAAATTGTGAGTGCAGTGGAGGTCGCCCCAGCGTCGGCCATGGCCTCAGCTTCCTGCGCCCGCGGTCGCACTCAATTAAAACCCATTGCAGGGTCGTGCGAACTGCTGCGTGCCGTCCCCTTGCCCCACAGGAAATAGTGCTTGTCTAAGCTGTCTCTGTATTTTCGGTCAATAAACTTTACTATGGTTTTGTTTGGTGTTATTTTTTTTAAACATATTTTTTATAAACATATGAAATTCAAATAGACTCTAGTAAGCACGTTTAAAAAAACACATGCCAAATGATGTCTTTTCAAACTATTATTATTATATATATATGTTTACAGTTAAATAGTTCCATTGCTTATATTTGATAAACGTTTAATAACATTTACACCGGAATGTATAGAAAAACATAGATATAAAAAAAGAACAATATATGGTCAGATCTAATTCACAATCTTGGGAAAGTGTCTTTTACATTCATAATATTGGCGCCGCTCGCTTGTTTATTAAACAAACTGTTTAAGGAGAATTGTAATTAATAGCCCTTAATGAATTACCTCGTGACATTCCAAGTATCACTATTGGTAGTTTTTGTACCTCCTTGCGAAGTTTTCTCTATGAAAACACAGCTTAATGCGTTGGAGCTCTACATTCCATCACGAAGTAACAGCGACATATATTTTGATTTATGCCATTTCATTTGTATTGTTATACCATGATTCTTGAGAGTTACAAGTTTAGTGTGATTATTTTTTTTCGTTTCAATAGATGTAGCTTAAAAAGTATATGGAAATTCAAACTTAAAAGACATTAACTTAAAATATCAAGGAGATGTTTTGAAAGCAACAGTTGTAGTTATCTACGATTTGAATAGGCGTTATTCGTTATGTATAAATTAATAATTATATCTATACCTAAATACACACACAAAAAGTGTGTTATTTTTTCATGTTTCTACGAAATATATGGCGTCATCGTGACATCACAATTGGCAAGTCCAGGAAGAAAGTGGGCTTGTTTGCCTTGCATTATATCTATTCCTATTTTAAATTGACCCAAATGTTCGAAAATACTATCTAAAGCACTCTAAACCAGTTAATATTAACAAGTACGTTCTGTTGTAATATCATTCACAAGCAGTATGAGCTTGTACATATATAGTCTATATAACTTTCAATTTTTCTGTAATGTTTTGTGAGCAGGCATTCAGTATGGGTTAGTAAATGAAAGATAACGCCCCCATTCCCGTTCAATCGAATGTTTAACACGGCCGACATTGATAAGCGCCCGCCAATATTTAAGCAGATTTGTTTTAATCGCAACGGCCACTCGTTACTGTAGTAAAGATTACAAATCCTGATAATATGTTCTTCTAAATACTGATATCCACTGCTTCGATCTATTCACTTGACTAGTTTAAAAATCGTTTACGTAAAAATAAGAACTAAAACAAAGTATCGATCATCATAACTTATATAAATAATATCTTTCCTAATTTAAAATCCAATACATACTTATAAAATAAATACTTAAATAAAATTTTAATTTTCAATATAATTCTGATATAAATAAATGTTATCATAGTCCCAACAAGTTTTATATTTCAAATTAGGTTAAAAATATATTATCTATTTCTTTTTATGAAAAAAGGTAACACGTTGAAACGAAATACGTAGAAGCATAGAGAGGCCCCAATTCTTAAATCTGTCTACTACGGACTCAAGGCCCGCGAGTCATTGGCACGCCCTCATACAAGGCGAGCTCGTCGGCAATCATCAAATGAGGTATTTTATTCCCAGATTGGAATTTATAAATACTCATATATTTTATATTTATGGTTAATGTACACACTTACCTTTAAGTTCTATTTAAATAATAAAAGTCTTAGTATTATCTAAAAAAAAGGATATCAGTTTAGAAATTTAATATTTCAGAGAATAATCACAATAACATACCTACATCTGGTTAGTTTTTACGGTATTTTTAATAAAAATGTTTAGTTTTGGTTTTATTTTATCGTTTAATCTTAAAATGTAACAAAATATATTGTTCCTAATTATCAAAATATTAGGTACAATGGACATGCTTATTTATAAGTATCTAAGTGTAAATTTTATTTCTTAGGTATATATCACGATTGGGTAACAACAAAAGGATAGTTTAGTGGTAAACTATACGACTGGGTACACCTCTCACGGTGTGGCAATACGTATTACCTACGCGATAGTACTACACCAACGGCTTTGAAGCTCCTATATAGAAAAAAATAGAGACGTGAAATTTAAAATTGCTTTAATTATACTTTTCTCATTGAACGTGCTTTTACTTTACATAAATCGAATATTTATTCTTCTATCTTTATCATTTTGTGGTTCATACTCAAAGACCATATCATTTTATTATAAATGATAATGCAATTTTATGTATATTTATAAAACTATTCGTTACAAAACATCATAACAATGCTTAAAATTATCATTTGTAGTGTAAAATAGTACCGCAAACCTGCATAGTTTAAAAGGGATCAACAGGAATCTGGACTTGGGTATCGGGGGCCCGATAAGAGCACAGCGGGGTTCCTTAAATAGAGGCCATTCGACGAACCGATTTGAACTGGTTTTTATTTATCGTCTGAGGCGCCGAAACCAAAACAGGGCGTTCTCTCACGGGTTTATGATTTTCTATAAGACTTGCAAAAATTATTTTAGAGAAATATAAATTAGTTTGATCCGTCATATTTAGTGAAACTTTCTATAGTATATATAGCGTATTAACTGAATTCTAGTGACTTCATGTTCTTCATAGTTCTCTTGATAGCGAGAGAATTACACAGTCGTGCTGTTCTGAACGCGCCGGATACTAGAACTTTGTATAATTTATGAATACACTGTAAACTGTAACTAATTAGAAATTGTTTTGCGAGCATCTGCCCAATGCTGGCAGCAAGTCGGCCGTCGCGCCATCACGTGTAGGACTACTGTGTATTAGTTTTACTAAAATCGAAATATTTATTATTTCATAACTATTAGAACATTGAACCTTAGTCACATGGCACTAAATTGGCCATGTGTTATTTTATTACTCGGGCTTGTTGTTGTGTTATTTTATTAATCGATCTCATCCTTTGGGGTCTCTGGATTCATACCTTTTCTATTTTTAGTCTTTGTAAATGATATGTACGCAACGTTCTTTTATAATTTAAATATTTGTAATATATAAGTTCAAAAGTAACAATTGATAAATCATCATTTATGTATGCATATAATTTGATCTACTATAAAATATATCAATTATGTTAGGTCTCGTCTACGTCTATTATTAAATAGACACAGTATAGATATGTATGTAAATGTCTATATAATCTAAATTACCAAATTTATTTTTTAAATACGTTTGCCTTCGGAACTACTAGACGGATTATTAAATGAGGGCTGAGCATTTGGCTTAATTTTATAGACAGACCCATTGGATACCTGTGGAACCTGACGAAACATCTGACGAAGTACCGTAATTGCGAAAGTTGTTCAGCGTTTATTAAATATCTAAAAAAAATGTTGAGGACATATTCGACCAGCTGAAATTGTTAAGAGTGGTGGTAAGTTTTATAGACTAACAGAAATCATTGAAAATAAATGAAGACAAATTCAAGGATTAAATATTATGTTTTAGCCTATACTTAAGTAGCCGCGTACAAGTTACGTTAGTAATTATTCTTTATCGCCAATCATTGCGAAATATCCTTAGTGGAAAAACCTCTGTTTGTAACTAATAAACAAATGAGCACATACTATTATAATAATTTATTTAACTTCACCGTGCAAACTTTATCATTTGCGGTTATGGACTAACAAATAATAAAGTTGCTATTTATAAAATATGAAAATAAAAAATAGAAATAATATTTCGTAATTCAGATTAAATTAAAAATGTATCTAAAGAAACATACATACATCTACTTATTAACAAATCCAGGATGCTGTCATTTTATTGCTATAAGTACATCCTTTGAATAATTTAAGTAGTTTAATCATGATATAATCAGCATTAACTTCAAGGTTACCATAAACCATAGAATATGTGATCATTAATTTCCGGTCATATGAATATATCACTTTTATTATAAGAGGACCAGCAATAAAGATATTAAATCATAAAATTTGGGCATAATATTTTTAAAAAACTTATATTCTTTATTAATATTGTATTAATTTTCTTATTAATTTCGTACTCCATTTACAAGATTATTTCTCACTAGCGACCCGGCCGCGGCTTCGCCCGCTTGGACTATTTCATAATCTTCATTACTTTAGTCTTCTAATATAACATCTACTTAAAAACAATATCTATATCTAAATTGAAAAGTAAAGTTTCAGTTAATTCAATAAAACAGTTATTTATAAGCAATTTTTGTCTAACAATATTCTTTAAAGTAATATAACTTTCTTATTTATTGAAATAAAACAAAAACTAAATATTAAGGGAAGCTTGTCAAAGTACAATGGCGCAATTAAATCGGTCAATCTGTTTCTGAAATTAGCGTGAACAAACGCACAGGCACACAGATAGATATCAAATTAGAGCGAAGAAGTGAAAATATCATATTTTCATTACTTCCCTCTGGTGTCAAGGTAAAGCGTCGTCGTCCCCCACTCAATGTCTCCTGAATTCAGCGAAAAGTGGGGAATAGAGTGTCTTATCACCAGGTTCCCTCGCCCTACCATCCTGCGCGGATCTTAGTGCGAGATACAGTGTGAACCTGATTTATATTTTATTTATATCTTTAATAACACACTATTTATTGTCTTAGCGGTAAGTTATTAGACAAATTAGCCGCACAGTGGACGAAACATCAATTAAATTCGAGTGCACCGATCAGACAATCAACAGAGACAAACGTCCGGTGCGTTCCCACGGGGCGGGTGCCCGCGGCTATTCCGGTTTTCGCCAACGTACATACGTTTGTTGTCAAATTAATCTGAATTCACTTAGTATGCGCTAGCCGACCAGTCGGGCAACTATTCATTCATGGCTTGTGGAATGCTAGATCGCTCGTGGATCGCCTCGACCGACCTTCGCCGCTTCTCGCTCTGTAAAAACTGTGTGAGCCATCGTGACTCGCAGACAACTATGTGGAAGTACCAGAATGCGATACTTGATCATGTCTGCACTGAACCCCCCGTGCAACTAAATCCAGCTTTATTTCGCTTATTCTACAGACGATACAAGCTCTGGCGACGTTTTTTTCTATATAGTCGGTACTCACTACTTACAGTTCACAGACTATCTCGTTGAATGAACGGTTACGAATAAATTACTAAAAAAATCCTACATTGCTAGTCGTAGATGTATTATAACATAAATAAACTTAATCTGTTCCCAGGATATGTGAGAAATGCAGCACTAGAACAATACCATGTGAAAAGTAAAGCTCAAACCAACGTATCCCATTGTCTTTATTGTAGTCTCCTTAAGTCAGAAGATTAGGGCTACGATATTATGTAGGATAGTTAAATTAAGTGGACCACACCCATTTTTATTAATTTAGTAGGACAGATATTTAATTGACTTATTAATGTGAGAGGTTCACATTACGTCATTTTATTGTTTGCTTAAATTCTTGCGTTCTCATTGAACGCCGGATGGTTGGAGTCAATGACCTCATTATTGTGCGTGCTGTTACAGAATTTTAATTATATCTACATTCGCTTATCTACAAATTTGTTAACAGTGAACATGTACATACATTATCATTCAATATAGCTTTGATCAAACGTACAAAAGTAGGAACTCGCAGTTGTCGTCAACCCAAAAATATATCTAATTAAATATAATATATATGTTTATACTTTTCAGCAATATATAATTAGGCGAATAATACAAGAAAAGCATATAACTCCCAGTCCTGCTGAAACCCATCGGCACCTCCAGAATGACGTCAGTCCGGACGCACTCGCGTCAACCAAGGACAGTAAACATTTACCAGGTCAACGCTCGCGCCGTCTCTAGTCGTTTTTTTCAATTCGGCCCTGACGACTGAACTATCAAAAACTTCCTAGTTGAATGAGGCACTAAATGAATTTACTTACCGCCAGTTTTCTATGTATTTTTTGCATGTCCGCTTCATATTTCTTTACTTACACTATTTTCATAGCAACAGCTCAGAAAAGTTTTATTTCTATTCTTTTTAAGCTCCAGCCATTGGCCCCTGAAGATTGCAAATCATAAAGCAAAATGATCGTAACGGAAAATTTTAACATATATTTTTTTAAAATATATATCTAGGTAGCTTCTATCTATAAGTATTTCCATTTCTTCGCTCTGGTGTCGAAGCAAAGCGCCTCTTCTGCCACTCAATAGTGTCTTAACACTAGGTTGCCTGTGCCTACCCTGCTGAGTGCGGGGTGCATCGTGAAGCTGATTCGATTTTTAACCCTTAAGTTATCTAACACTCTCCACAAATCCATAATTTATAAATGGGCTGTATTTTTAAAGCCACGTTGAGAAAAAAAAACAAATGTTATAAATCAATGCAAACTGATAACGCTCATAACGGTTGAAGACTTCATATCACTTGCCTTTAGTTAACTAGTGCTTCAGTTCACTTGCAGTGAATAAATATAACAAATCATTACAGAAACGTATTTGAAACTTTTCTAATAAAAACTAAATATAAAGCACTGATTTAAAACCATATTGAAGTTTGAATTTTAATGTAATAAGAAAGTACTTATAATAAGTTAACATTTGGGTTTATTTAAAGGTTATACATAAAGGTTTACCAATAATTATAGAGAATATAAAAAGCATTTACATTTGTTATTCCCTGTACGAAATGCGCATTAAGGAAGAAACCGACAGAACGTGAAAGAATTTAATTTATACTTATTTAAAAATGAGAAATATAATATACATATAACTTAAGGTTTGGTATTGGTACGAAAACATGGCAACGCTAATCTGTCCTGTCAAGCAATTTGGACAAATGATTCAATACGGAATTAATTCAAAATCTTTAAGTAAAAGTCTAAAAAGTCTTTTTTTTTGTTTTAATCTTTTTGTATCCCGTACATAGCAGGGAGGTGCCTACCCAGCTGAGACCTAGCTTTAAGACAGTTCCGTTCTCCACTTTCCGTCTAATTCTGAAGTCATTGTAGTGTTGAGTAGCGGAACCCAACACTACTAGACTGATAAAGGAAGTAGTTATAACAAATTATAAAAACAAGAGGCTTAGTTCACATTCTTGGTTAAAGTGTGGGTACAGGTTTATTATACTGGTTTAAGTTCCATATTTGTAGATGAAATCGCATTTTCATTTCGAGCCCTCACTCGATGTCGGTGCGCGTGTACCAATTCTTCGTAGTGATTGAGTCCCAATAAAGATTGCGTTGGTTATGTATTCGCTACAACACTTTTTATACGCATCTACAACTAAAATATATAAGGGTATAAAACAATTTTGATATAATTAATCAGATGCTTAAACCCAAGTTTTACTCTGAAACTTAAACCTATACCTTAAGAATATATATTTAATTATTTATACGTTTCGTATAGTGTTTAATAATATATAGTATTGTATAATTACATCATCTATTTATGCCATCGTGGCGTAGGGTCACGTTTTCGATTCCCACTCAGGGTAATGAATTATTAATATTTTTATTTTTTCGCTCGGCTTCATGGCAAAAGCCCGTTGCTGAATTCCACTACTTAGCGCGCAATGCTTAAAAAAAATTGAAGGAAAATGGAGAATGGAGTGCCTTAACACTAAGTTCCCTCTACCTACCCTGCTGTAAAGGGATACAGCGTGAAGTAAATTATTGTGTTCATCTATTTATCATAGATAATATTAAGCAAAAAATATATTCTAAGGTTCATGTTTAATTAATATAAAATTGGCGGGCTTTGCTTCCTTCTTACACCCACACTTTTATATAGAAAACATACATGTATAAAAGTACATAAAATATAACAAAATAGTACATCCTTATAATTTAATTAAAATTATTCTACACAAGAAATATGATCATGATTCTCGAAGATAAATATTAACTTATCATGCGTAGTCCCTACCTTTCTGCCTTCCTTCCAAGAAGGCAAATCTGAAAGAATTGAGATGAAAAAAGTAGCTTTGTTTCTACTTTAGTGCATAAACCCATGGAACTCTAATGACATACGCCACATGGTAGAGAGAACAATAGAAGAATAGTCACCTTTTAACGGTTACCTACTTGCTCTGTTGTGTTGTTAAGTAATGTCAAGTCATTTGAAACTTGTTTTAATTTCTCAGTGCGTGAGTAGTGGTCGTAAGTATTTGTATTTTTGCTCATCAATTAGCCAACTAACATTACGAAAAGGTCACTACAGTTAGATTTGCAAGAGAGCCAGCGTATATGTATGTGTATGTATAAATAATGTTCAATATGTTTAGTTATATTTTAGGTGGGATAGTCGATTGTTCGTCCGTTGAACGGTGCCGGTTACATTCCATTTTGCCGCGTTCCATTACGCAGCCTCGTGATTCCGAGAAAGAGTGATGTCCCGCTCGCACTAAGCATTCCATTTTATTGCCTGTGTTTTGGAATCCTGGTCATTGTTTGCATTGAAGCTCATTTCAATACAAGTAAGGAAACACCTCTCTAACATTACAATTTCCAATCAAGAGACCACATATAACTTAATTCATAAATTCAAAGATATTTTTGGATATGAAAAGATTATATTTCTATACAATACTAAAATTTACTTCTACTGGAATCATATTAATATACATATGTATCTATAGAAGTTACAAGCTTACAGAATAATACTTTCCTTGATACAACCGCATAATTCTTAGTCTTTAATCAAAAAACCAGGCTGGCCGTGGCGCAGAGGCACAAAGTGTGACTGTAAAATCTACTGGTTGTGGGTTCGATCCCCACTCGAGAAAATTAAATATTCATTTACATTTATATTTTCATTTCTTTGTTGGGGGCTTCTTTAAGGAAGCGGCGGCGTTGAGTTCCGCCACTCAACACGGTTCATGTTTAATACTCATTTTATGAACTGGGCGGAAAGTAGTGATCGGTGTGTCTTAACACTAAGTTCTCTTTGCCTACCCTGCTGTGTGCGGGATACGGCGTGAAGCTGATTTGATTTTTATTTAATAAACAAAATGAAAGAAACAAATCGGTAAACTTAACTCCCAATCAAATTGATAACGTCTTTAAGCCCTGACAGGTAGTCATGCTTAAATAACATCTTTATAGAATTTCTAAACGCCAAACCCGCCCCGACTTCATAATTAAATATATCATACACATTCTTATAACAAGGTTCATTGTACTTTTAATATATTTAAAATATAAAATAATTTCTACTCAGTTCGTTCGTTCTTTGGAATGCTGCTTGTTTGGAAAGGTTTAATGTAGCACCCTTACACTTAGCGGTTTGAACGCACTTCCTGTGCCTGCGCCTGTGCTTGCACGCCTCTCTCGCCCTCTCCTCACTGAGTTAGCAAAAAAATACCGCCAAGTTGATCGACACGACTCATATTGTCACATTGACGACTTTACGTGGCCATTGACTTTTGGAATATGAAATGAAGTCGCATAAATAGTTTTGCAAAAATTACGACACAAGTATTCTGCGATCAGGTTCCCAATTGAATTTGTTGCAAGATTAATAAAATTTTCATTTCGACTAAATTGAACCAAGCACTCACAAAACTCATTAAATATCATGGGATCACAAAAAATCACTTTTTAAATTTTTAAGTAGTAAAAGATTTTATTACGCACCAAGAATTTAGACAGTATATAAATAAAAAAACCTTATCATAAATAAAAAAAATATTAAGTAGCTATATAGATTACTAATGATTTAAATGAAGTTTTTGAATTATTATATATAAACATACAAATTCAATTCAATTGTATAAATATATGTAATTAAATTGTCATTTTACAAATTTAACTATGTATTCCGTTAATATTCATATAGCTTATCTGATCACAAAATTCTTGCCAGATGCGAAGTATTTATTTAATTAGAACACGGCAACACATCACGTTTCTAGCCAGCTCAATCTTTTTACAAAGATGAGTTGGATACGTATTATTATTATTTTTAATTGTTTTATTGGAGTATTCATATGTATTAAAAAAATATATATTTTATTTCTCGATAAATTTTAAAAAGTTTCAATTAAAAGAATTCAAGCAGGATAAATTATACTGGCTCTTGGTTCCGAAACAATATTTCGAACATTTTGTCACATTCTATACTAAATACCTGCACCGTAGATAAAAATGTTAAATAGCGTTGCAATTTTCAAACATAATTTAGCTTTATTCCAACATTACGACATAATCCGATTTAACCACATCACACACATTTAGTATCGTGTTAAGATCATGACTTATCGAAAATTTTATAAAAAAATCCAGTCAGGTGCGAGTTGGACTCACCTACCGAGGGTGCAATGCCAAGGTTAACTGGAAACTTTAAAAACTTGATTTTCTTAATATGAAATGAAAAAATATGAAACAAATTTCATAACTATCCATACACCACGGTCCACATATATAGGTTTTGATTACGCGACTTTCATAGAAAATACAGTAAAAATTATGCATAAATGCTCGTATCTTTGACGAAGCTTGATTGCGGCCAGTCGTGACGCATGGGCACAAAGTGTGACTGTAAAATCGATGGATTCTGGGTTCGATCCCCCCTCGAGGAAATAAAATATTTGCTTACATTTATATTTTCATTTCTTTGCTCTGGTCGAGGCAAAGTGCGGCGTTGAGTTCCGCCACTCAACACGCGATGCCTCCGGAACTCTTAACACTAGGTCCCCTTTACTTACCCTGCTGTGTACGGGATACAGCGTGAAGCTGATTTTTTTGAAAGCTTGATGTGTTCCAAAGGATAGTTTAACTGTAAATCTGAATATTTGGTATTTATTTCAGCTTGACATCTCCACATGATCAATACATAAATGGCCTCGATAGACGGACAACAAAATGATTCTTTAAGGGCTCCATTCCTTCTTTTTGAAGTTTGAAACCCAAAAAAATAACACATATTAAAACTTAAGTCAAATAAGGTATACTTTAGATGTGTTTTTAGTGAAATGTGTAGCTCTTACCTAAAAGTCTCCGTAATCAAGAACAACTTTAGATGACCGAGGTGCCTGCCGCTTTCTTACATTAAAAGATAATGCGGGTTTTTTCAGCTTATCATAGCTTAGAATTTAAATAGACTACTATACATAGATGTACGAGTGCTTTAATTTTCAGGTATCAATTAAATTAACTCTTCATCACACTGAATAACTTTTAGTAAAATATCTTATAGTTTCGCTGGTCCATTAAATTTCTACCTTAGATGTCCCGATTTTCAGAACCAATGCATTTTATATAAAATATTTTACAAAAACAATTTCGTTAATGTATTCAATATACACAGTATCTTTAATATCAGAGTTGCAGCCAGTTTTGCACTTTGCACCTGTCATTGCCGTCTTTCGAGAGAAAGGCCGTTAAATAGCTGTTAGATAGGTATTTATTTTCTTTTATTATACGAATGGGCGTAACTAGACATATTTTCTAGGACGGAACTGGTCTTTTACTTTGAACAATATGTTCGTACAAAGATTTTGCTGAATTTTTCAAGGATTTTTTTTTGGTAAAATATCTGAGGTGAACACGGACCTCTATTCGTGAATCAATATCTCGTCAATTACTCGACAAATTGCGATATGTTGTGCATAAAGCGATGCGCAACGAGTACCGATCGGCGTTGATTACTTGTGAATACAATATCTATATGTATTTATAATTAACTGTTTATTATTTTTGACAACTAATTGTCGCCCGCAAATCTTCTCGCGTGAACTTCTTCACCGTTTCCTTGCTGTTTTCATTAACCGTTCATAGTCATTAAAATGGTATTCAGTGACTAAACTCAACTCTGCGCTTTGTCTTCCTTGAGCGTGATATTACAAATAATTTAGGAGATATTTATGGAGGTCGAAATAACAGCAGTAGGAATATTGTATTCAAACGCTGTCCTAATAGCCTACAATGGCATAAATTTTCAATTATTTTTAATTAGCTGGGTTTTTATATGTCGAAATCAGGAACATCATTCTTCAAAATCATTTATGGCCAAGATCCTACTCAGATATACAACATCAAATCAAATTTGTCTACTAGTTCCGAAAATGTCGGTGTACACACAGAAAACTAATTTACGTTCTCTTT